>LIEC01011698.1:0-140995 GCA_001925005.1 Drosera capensis
CATCCATGAACACATCCTCAGGACTCCAGCATTCACTTGGCAAAGAACTTGATGAGCCATAATGAAGTCGAATGTGTAAAAAGTGCCCTAATCATTGCAGTTTCAACTTAATTACTATTAGTGCCCAATTGTACAGTCTTATCACTTTTCTGTTCCATTGTTTAGCATTTTCTCCTTCTATCTTTGATGGCCTCGAAACAAATCGGTATACAAAGAAGATATCTTATGACATGAACCTCACATGGCTAATCCTTCTGTTGTAAGAAGCTTGAAATAGCTTTCAAAGGCAAAGCAGCGTGTTCCAATCGCAACAACCTCCTTTAAAAATAAGCCAAACACACACATGCATTTGGAAATAATGGGATCGAAGAAAATAACAAAAAAACAGACCATGTCTTGACATGGTCATTGTGATTAGTGAGCGGCCGTGGGTGCACTGATCGCACCTTTACCATGTTCCAACGCCAATCGCAGCTCGACCACGTTCAAACGCCAATTGCAACTTGACCGTGCCCTAACATTTAGAACTGATCGTTTCAATTGAAAATCGATGGGCACTTTTTAATATATATACCACAACATCACCATAGATATCCCCGTGATGAACATAGAGTCTGAGGAAGACAAAATATTAGTAGTCTTATCTTCGTCGTAAACAACCGAGAGACCGTTTTCAGAATATCAAACAAATATTTCCATAGACAATCGAACAAAATAGTAAAACCACACGCAACATATATCTCAACCAGTAACAACAAGAACGCACGAAATCTAAAACCAGCATTATATAAATTCTGGTGAGGAGAGAGACAGAAACCTAACCGTTTCACACATGAACCCGCTAAATGTTGACGAACATCACCTTGAGATGAACCCTAAATCGATTCACCGTTGCGCCAAAGCAGTTTAGGGCAACTTCGTGCATTCGATGGCGATGTTGCGATTGCGTATGATTTGAGGAACCATGGAACTGAACCTTACGGCAAGAGTGGGGAGGACAACAGTTTGAATCAGAGATGATCCAGATAAATTTTGAGAGACATAATAGTGAGTACTATTGTTTTTTTTTTTTCATTCAAATTATAATTGATATTATAATTATATATATTAAATTAATAAAAAATAATAATTTTATAATATGTGAGAAAAAGAAAAAAAAAGGTGTTTGATAAATTGATGTGATATAAAGTAAAAATATTTTGATATTTTTAAATAAAAAATATTGATAAATAAAAAAAAGTTACAATTCAAATGAAATGAATAAAAAAGTGTCATAATTTAAATGAAACGAAGGAAGTACTCCTTCTCTTTCAAAAACATGTAATACTTTGATCATTTTGATATGCATAAAAGATATACTAACAGTTTTATATTTTGAAAATTTTCTCTACAAAATTACCAAACATTTTTATTTTTTATTTTATATAATATCAACCTATCTCACCATTTTTTTTTCATTCCTCTCTCTCACAAATTCAAAAGAACAGAGAAGTCATTTATATAAAATACAACGCATATATAAACTTTTGCTTCAAATTAAATGATTGCACCCTTCATGGAACGAAAGGAATATTTTATATGAATTAAGGATGTTAATAAAACATAAATCGTTTATCAAGCCAAAATTAAAACAAATTAAACAATGGTTTTGAACCGTTTAACCGATAAGAGTATCCAAACCAATAAACCATTTAACTAAATCGAAAAACAGTTTAATAGAATAGATAAACCGATTAAACCTACCCAACAAACCATTTAACTAATTAGAACCGATCAAAAATCGATTAGAACCGCTTACAAACCAATTACGAACCGTTTAACAAAAATCCATATATCTTTTAACCCAAAACCGTAACCATTTAAGTAAAATCGATTAAAATTTGAATAACCAAAATCGGTCACTAAACAGTTTCTATTTTGGATTTAAAACCCATTAATAATTGGTTCGCTTTCGATTTTGGTCATCTAAAACTAAACCGAATAAAAATTGAAGTAAAACATATCGCGCTTGGACGCAGGCTAACCTAGCGCGGTTAAAAATTCCGATTGTTCCTCACTTGCATCCAATCGTCTCCCTCACACCAAGTACGACAAAAGACGAATTCAACTAAAAAATCTTACAAATTTGCGCTTCCTCTTTCTAATCTAAGACACCAACAAGGTATTAGCATACATCTTTGTATGAATTACTTTGATTTTGATAAATTGATGAGTTTTTGCGGTGTTTTTATTGTTCGGAGATGAGGGTTTATATTGGATAATGGTTTGGGACTATGGGAGTGGTTCGAGATTGCAGGGATTAGATGAGGTTGATGATGAATTGGGCATGTTGAGATTGCTTTGTTTGTAGATTGGGGCATGGTTAGGGTTTGGATTAGGCTTTTGAGAATGGATCGTAAACAACGCACATGAGGAATTTGATGAAATGCCACTTTTGATTTTGTATAACGAAAAATGATTTTAGACTTGCAATACATCTCTATTACTTATGTTATCATGTATTCAATCCATTCATTTCAATCTTATGTGTGTTCTATTCGTTACACCATTCTGCGACGTGTTACGAACGTGGTGATGTTTAGGTCCATTATCTACGGAAAGGATAAGGGCAAGACGATCGCTACATCACGGAGCAAACGCCATCGCACGGGCACGACCACTACCGAGGATCTGGATCCAACCTTTCCCTCAAGCCTAGCCACCTTTATTCCCAAGATACGGCCCATTGCTTTTGAGCTTTCTTTGATCGGGAGTGTATTATTGAGAGGGTAGTGGATACAACATACATCACTCAATGGATCGAGGAGTGTGGTTAGGGATAATTCTACCAACAGCACCACTCGACGTAAAAGGCATTGGTGGCGGAGTTCTACACGAACACAACCAAGTATCCCGAATATCCCATTACTGAGGTACGGGGGTTGATGGCTACTTGAGACGAGGCCACTATCAACCGCCTCTATAAATTGATCGGAGTGCCGCCCTCCTACCCTTTGGTGATTGATGGTCATGTAAAGCTTGTCATCGCTTGAGATCACAACACCATCACCTACTATATATATATGATCAAAACTCCGGTGTCCGTTGGACCTTCGACGGCACTACCCACAGAAATCCACTTCCATGCAAACTACCTCACCAAGGAGGCCCATATACTGTAGCATCTCATCATCAACATCCCTCCCTTTGGGAATCGCTCGGAGGTCAGCACTGCTAAGGCGTACCTCATATTCATGCTCTTGCGCAAGGTAATCATGAACTTTGATCGACAGGATGTGACGACAACAATGAGGACCTGGAGCCTTAGCGCTTCATGAGTAAGAGGAGGAGAAGGATGCACCTGACAAGGGCATACCCACCCCGCTATGCATTGAGGGTCCATCTGACATGGGGACTCGGATGGAGCGCATTGAAGCTAGCATAGAGAGCCTTTGGATGGACCACGTGGACATTTGAACAATGATTGTGTGAGGATTCCAGCACACTTGGGACTCTCAAGAACTTCTCATACGCCAACTCCATATGACCAAAAGAGGCAAGCAAGATGTGTACCTCCAGCTACCACCATGCCCACCCTTTTAACGAGGCGATCGAGGAGCACGCCAGGATGATAATGGTCATTCGGGACCTCCCATGGATTAATCATCTCGAGCCGAGCTCACTCAAACTCTCTTCTCCTCACCTTTATTTTATCGAACTCAAGAGTATGCTTAAAATAAGTTAGGGGGAGGGAGTTGGAGTTAGATTAGTTTGTGAGTCTTGCTAGGTTATGTGTCGGTCGTGGAGGTTGTGTATTTCTTTTAAAATCATGGTTGATGTGAAAGCTGTGTTGAAGTATTAATGAAAAATTGATTCGATTTGAGTTAAAACTTGTCGTGCTTGTAATAAGAAGTTGGATGAGTGTCAGGGAGCATGAAGATGTGCTTAAATGTTAGAACAAATAAACAAAAGAATGTTATCCTAGAACTAAGGACGGCCTAAGTTGAGACTCCCGTTGAACTTACGATAGGATACTATCCAAAATTTCATTTGATTATACTTCTAATGAATACACATTTTTTGAGGGATTAAACACGGGATAATGAGACAACGATAAGGTTAGACTCTTATAATTCGTCAAGCTTAAACTACTAGCTACTCTATAGTGATAAGGCAAAGAGGTGTGCATTGTAGATCATTGATACCACTTTGTTGTTGTCGCCATAACCCTTTAAACCTTCCTTACCTAACACTATTATCCGTCTATTTTTCTCCCTTGTATCTCGTATTGTATGTGATGTATTGTTTTGATTGGTTGCTCGGACTAAATAATAACATCTACATATAACCAAAATAATGCCATTCAACACCCTGTTGGAGTTCGAACTATGCAAATCCTTTGCGAGATAGGAAATATGGAGCAGTGATCACTTCATAATCTATTTTATTTGATCTTAGTATTGTGTTTGAATATTTTGATGTCAACTTCTGAAATGTCTATGGTGAGGAGTTCGGCCTTTCAGATGGTTGCCTCTAGTATGAAATCAATGAATTTATTATGGGTATTGAAGTGCTGCTGTTGCTTTTTGGATCCCTATCCTTAAATTTGCCACCTGTTAATGTGTTTTTAAACGAGGCACAATGCCTTGATAGCGATGGATATAGAGATACGCCAATGTCTTGACTCGTATCATATTTTTACCTTTATACCCAAGCTTCACATGACCAAACAATAGCTCAAATTGTTTGAGGATATAGAGATATGCCAATGTCTTGATTTCGTCTATCTTTCATTGTTTGAGGACAAGCAATAGCTCAAACTTGAGGGAGTCGTTTTACTCGATTCACGGTTAGTTTCTCATGTGTTTATGTATTATATTGACGTCCTTTTAGTTTATGAACGTTGATGCTTCGATAATCTAAAACAGAGGGAATCAGGAAATTTTCGATAGGACCCGTTTTATAGGAATTCGATAATCAGTAATCTAAAAAGCATTGTTCATAGCAACGCCCGGGCACAAACCAGTGTCAACACCCCTGTTAGGAACTAGCTTTTGTTCTAAAGCGCCTAGGAGGAGTACAAGTCCACACCCGGGTACTGTTCACTTTCTCCTGAGACAACAAGTAGTTCATTGATCAAAGCGCTATGTCGCTTTGTATAATGATGGTCAGGCGTGATTTACAAGAATTCCTCCATTTTGAATTCTTATAAATACCACGTTTCGTGTCCAAAATCAAATCATCCATTATCATAACATACAACCATACACAATTAGGGTTTGAAAGCAATCAAGGACAGGCGACCGCTACGATTCGAAGTTGATTCAAGCGACAACAAGGATCTCAATCGGATCGATGTGGACTTCATCTCTTATGATCAGTTTAGAGTTTCTTAACTCGTTTGTTTTACTGTTGTTTTGAGATTATTTGTATGAACGCCATGTATTTGATGAATTATCTTACCTATCGAATCATGAGCTAAACCTTTCGTTAGAGTTATGTAGTTACTGATTCTATCGATGTCACTTTGAGTCTTTAATCTAGTTTTTATTGTTTCTTGGTTTTGGTTTGTGGTTGCACTTTATACTTTAATGATTTGATCACTCCTTATATGATTCATGACATGTTTTGATTCCTAGAGTATAGCTGGACGTAGTTTGGGACTTAAGAGAGTTTAGATTACAACTTAGGAAATCCAATCTATAACAATGATTCATGAACGACTGGAAACACGACGTAATGAGTAGTCAATCAAAAAATGAGGTCACAACCCTATCTCATCCTATACATTAACCTAATCTTTTCCAACGTTGCGTGTTTGGATCCATTTCTTTTAGTTTAGTTACAACATTAGTTTTCCACAACGACACCGTTATATTTAGATCCTTTAATTAAAGGAATACTATTAACACTTCGATTGTTAGAGCTAAGTCTTCGTGGGATAATAACTCTTATACTCAATTTATTACTTGTAAACAACACGTACACTTGCGTTAAGTCACGATATACTATGTCGCAAACATCTTCTATGTATGTGGTTGACAAAGAACTTTTATCAGTTTCACAAGTGACAACAAATTGGATACTAACCCGTGACTAATGATTCTTCCCATACGTGGATCGCTAATTGAATTCTCTGGATTCAATTTAGTGATATTATCACATAAAACTTTCACTTTAGTGAAATATTGGCTTATTGTCAAGTCCTGTTATAAGACTGACATAAGCTCATTCTCCAACTGCTGAAGTCGGGCATCATTTGTTATGACAAACAGGATGACAAGTGTTCCATGCTTTCTTGGGCGTCTTTGCATCATTGATTTTCTGTGGAAATTCATCTTTTATAGAGATGGTAAGAGTGAACATCGTCTTATCATCTCTGACCTTCCATTATACACGTCATCTTCCATTTCTTTTGATGATGGTGCTGATACACTTGTTAATAATCTCATAGAGATTTTAACTGAGGAAGTAAGACTTCACCCTGATACTTCAAGTGTTATAATTGTTATTATTTAGATTCTCGACATTGCTGGCCGAGATGATAACTTCTGTCATGGTAGTTCGGTAAACATTTTTTATCCCGCAGGAAAATATTTTTTTTACCACAACTATAATATTTTACAATCCATAGAAAAAGTAAAAATATTTTGTGGTTGTAACTTTATTTTTAGGAGGTTGATAAAATTTATTTATCAAGTCTAGTAAAAAATAATATTTCACTAAATGCACACCTTCGACGTACTTTGATACCACTTGTTGGGAAATCGAATCGTCGGAATCAAAAAATAAAATGAAATATAATTTCTATTAAGGACATAATATTACCAATCCGAACACTTATTAAATAACAACATTCTAATTGTATTTAACATTCACAAATCAAGCACCACTTTTATTTGAAATGCTCTAAAATTTTACAACACCACTCTGCACTTTAGCTACTTATCTTCGTATGTTGTGTTTGATATATAATTAGACAACATAGTGAGACTATTTATCGGCTTATTCTTTAACACACTTAGGTAATTAAGTAATGACCTCAACATAAAACAACACTTGGACAATTTCAGAAAAGTAATCAAATTATTGTTCATTACTTAAAGAGAGAGTTGTTCAACTATCATAATCCTTGACTTGAGAGCTTCCATCAAAACAATTGCAATATGGTCAAGTAATTAGACAAAACCATTCACCAAAAGTCAAGGGCTATTGGATATCATTCTCAAAAATATTAAAATCAAAAACAATAAGAGAAACAAAAAACCAACAATGAAAACAAAAATCACTTTATAAAAAATAAAGTGAATTTTTGTAAAAGAAAAAATGAAAACTATATTAGGATGAATCAAAAATAGAATTTTTTTTTTTTTTGCTTTTCTATTTTCACCTTCAATTTCGTCAATTTGAGAATCAGAAAACCGAAAATAGAATCAAAAACTAATAAAATAAAAAATAAAAATCAGCGATACCAGATCCTAGAGTTCCATTGGTCACTGACCAGCAAAGTCAATGAAATTTGTGAAGACAATATGGCCCGATACTCGGGGGTCGGGACTTAGAACTAGTCAGTGAAGTCCTTCACATTACTGGCTTCGTGGAAAAAACAGAATCGCACATCGAAGAAATAAAAATTCAAACACAACGATATCTACAATTCAGCATTTCATCTAGACAGAAATAAAAATTCAAACACAACGATATCTAAAATTCAGCATTTCATCTTGACAGGTTATGCATATCGATCGTTTGCTAACTCAAAGACCATTCATAAGCATCTAGTCTTCTAAACAAGCCTTTTTTCTTCTTTCTTCACAAGCTAACCAAACAGGATGCTGTGACAGATGGGTTTCCCTCTGCCATCCTCCTATAGAGTCCTCATCTTGATCATATCGATCTCCCTTCCACAATCTCTTCTTGCCACAAACTATGACACCTGCAAAGATTCTACCATCAACTGTGGAAACCTTGGCACGTTGGGATACCCTTTCTATGACGGAAGCACCCGGCTAAACTACTGTGGCTATCCGGGATTTGAAATCAACTGCCAAGGTCCTCAAACAATGACCATAGCGTCCCAAACATACTATGTTAGGGACCTCAACACCACCAAGCGTACTATCACAGTAGCCAGGGAAGACGTATTCGACAGCCAATGCCCGACCGATAGCATCGCCATCAGCTCCACCCTTTTCGCCTACACGTCCTCGGACGAAAACATCACTTTGTACTACAATTGTTCGTCGACCAATAATGATGGGGCATCGACGCCTTGTAACAAGAGCACTGGCAAAAACAGTTACTACTTGACGCAGAGCATGGTATCTAGCCTTACCAGCACGTTTAAAGAAGGGTGCAGTGGGAATCTATTTGTTCCGGTTGTGGCATCCGAAGTCTCTACCTTTAATGCCGGGACGGTGGCTGCAGCCTTGGTGGGCGGTTTCGAATTGGAGTGGTCTGCAGATAATGATGCTTGCACCAAGTGCCAAGCAGGGGGAGGAGAGTGCGGGTATGATTGGACTAACAATAAGTTTGCTTGCTATTGCTCTGATGGAACAAGCAGCTGTAGCTCCTCATCTTCATCAGGTATCAGCCCTCTTTTTTTCTGCCTTAGATGCTATGATTAGAAGAAGCTGGTAGACAGAACTAGCAATTATATTTCGAGTAAATTTGAATACAATGTGTTTCTTGAACTTCAATTCTCCATTGATTTGGAAGCTTTTCTCTTGTATACGCCGGTTCTTCGATTCTCTTCTATCCAAAGTGTGTTCTTGAGAACGGTTCTTAATCGATTCGGAGCAACAGACTTAAGACCTGTGTTGAACTAGACATTGTTGAACCTTCATGCTGATTAACATGGTTTTTTCTGGCTTTTCATGGTGTTGCGTAATTACTTGCAAGTTTATCATTTGATGTGAAGATAAACTTAATGTTCCTATTTTGACTCGTTAAGCAAGCGTGTTGATTGGATGAGTTGATTAGTCTGCAAGTCTTTGTTTGCTTGAATCTGTCAAGCGTGGAAATATGGAAATCCTCCTATTATTTGCTACCAAAATCCAGTAAAATGTAACTATCATAAGTCGATATCATCTTCAAGCTATTATTCCAAGTCAAACTTAAATGAGATTTGGTTTGGCAGGGAAGTTAAAATCGCCATTCAATTTTAGAACATGTAAGCAAAAATCATGAAAGATAGAAAACAACTTGTATTATATTCATTTGAGTAAAAATCTGAAGTGGTCAAATCTGGTGGGCTGAAAGCTTGATGGATTTTCTTGAATCGTGGGATTTTTTTAGAAGGAACTGACAGAGATATGGTGGATGATATGAGCACAAAAAGATTTAATTGAAGTAGTTGGGAAGCGGTCTTTGAGTTTGCCCCCGTCTCGTACTGCTTATTTGCTTTTTCTATGAGTGACGTTCACCAGCCACAGTTGTGATTGTTGAAAAGCGACTGTCACGCTGTTTTAACTAGCATTCCCATACATCTTGTTGATGGATCACGTCGTCATTGGTGGATTCACCAGCAATGATCAGTGAAAATGATCGTCAGGAGCTCTTATTGCCTATGAAGGTTATTTGGAACCTTGATTAGTAATCATCAAAAACTGGAAACTAGCTGTTGCATGAAAAAAAAACAACCTATAATCGCGTTGAGAGTCACTACTTGTATGCATTTTGTTTGTAATGTCATCTTAATCTGTTGTAGGATCTAGTTCTCCTGCCGCATCTGATGCTCCTCCTCCTGCAGGTTCGAGTTCATCAGGGAAATCGAAATCTTCGAGTAAAACAGGAGTCATAGCAGGTAGTATTTGAATCCCACAGTTTCTAGCTTCCTGTTCTGTGAATCAACATTTGTGATTGCCCAGACTTCAAATGCATTGATGACTGGCTTCGAATCATTTTGTCAGGGATCGCAGCAGCAGTTATAGTGGTTGTTCTGGTAATCTTCGTAGGCTGCTATGTTCGGATCTCAAGAAAGAAGAAACGACCTGTTGCTCATGTTGAAAGCAAAGACATTTCAACTTCTTACTCCAGCAGCGGTCTCCCGTCAAGTGATGATGTCTTTTCAACCACTAAGGGATCATCAACGATAACGACGATGAGTACTGCTAATCACTCTCAAAACATTCCTACTTACAGGTTCTCGAAGTCGAGTCTTGGCAAGGGGAGCACTTACTTCGGTGTTCAAGTGTTTAGCTACGAGGAGCTCGAGGAAGCTACCAATAAGTTCCATGAATCTAGGGAACTTGGAGATGGAGGTTTCGGTACCGTTTATTATGGTATGTGTGCCATAATTATTCTGACCCTTAAGGAAACGTATTCTGTCAAAAGCTCAACGATTTAGAAAAAGATCATGACCATTACTTGCATCTTTATAGGAAACCGTATTTGTAATTTTACCTGGACAGTTTTTGCATCTAACTTCTGTTCCTTTGTCTAGGTGAGCTACCTGACGGGCGCCTGGTGGCAGTCAAACGTTTATATGAGAATAGTTTCAAGCGTGTTAGCCAGTTCATGAACGAGGTTGAGATCCTAGCACGAATACGCCACAAGAACCTGGTGGTGCTTTATGGTTGCACCTCGAAGAAAAGCAAAGAACTCCTCCTCGTTTACGAGTTCATCCCAAATGGAACAGTGGCGGATCATCTCCACGGAAAACTCTCCGTGTCCAGTCCCCTGACATGGTCGCTAAGGTTAAAGATCGCTGTGGAGACAGCAGAGGCATTGGCGTACCTCCATGCCTCGGACGTCATCCACCGTGATGTCAAGAGCAACAACATTCTCCTTGACAACAGCTTCCAGGTAAAAGTAGCTGACTTCGGGCTGTCGAGGCTTACTCCCACCAATGCCACCCATGTATCAACCGCCCCACAAGGCACCCCCGGTTACGTGGATCCTGAGTACTTCCAGTTGTATCGTCTCACAGAGAAGAGCGATGTCTATAGCTTCGGTGTGGTCTTGATCGAATTTATATCATCAAAACCAGCAGTCGACACCAGCAGACACCGTTTCGATGTCAACTTGGCAAACATGGCCATCGACAGGATTCAGAACCAAGCCTTGGGAGACCTGGTGGATCCATCTCTTGGTTTCGAGGAGGACCAGGATGTCCAGGAAACGGTAAAATCAATGGCCGAGTTGGCTTTCCAGTGCTTGCAACAGGAGAAGGAGTTGAGACCTTCCATGACAGAAGTCCTCGAGGTTTTAAGCCGACTGCAGAAACGATTCTTGGGCGATCAAAAGCAAGTAGTGATGAATATCAAGGACGACGATGATGCGGTGCTTCTGAATTATGGTCCTCCCCCGCTTTCACCGCAGACAGTATATAGTCTCAACTAAATCAGACGGACCTCCAAATCTATATTGAGGTTGGAACTTGTTTTGCTCTCAATTAAAGTTTTGTGTTTAACGAGACTATCAACGTAGGATATTTATGCTGCATCATGGATCAGTTGCTTTTCTTAGTTTTCATGTCGGTTATTTGAATCCTGGGGTATATGGCATGTGTACATATATAATCGGATGCTTATAGGATATTCAATCAAGCTAATGTAAATGTCATCAGAGATCATGTTTCATGTTATGACCGTTACTGATACTGTAAGTTCAAAACAGATGGCAATTTAGCCGGAGTTCGTCGTGATTAGACCATATAAGGGTGTAAATTTGACAGGAAATTGCCACGGGCAGAAGTCATTGCATATTAGTTGAACCATTGAGTACTATGATCATTACTAGTTCGAGCCCATCACACTGGACTAAAACAGCAAATTCAGCAATGCAAAGCAAAATGACAGTCATATCCGCAAACCATGTCGAGATCCTTGCCTCCATTTCATCCAGACTAGTCGCAAACTCAGCAAAACTGGACTAAAACCAAGCATAACAAACTGATAATCTCGAAAATTTTTACATCAGGAATAACCTTGAATTGTACATTATGATTCCGTGTCAGGCGACCATCATGCACGCCCAGGATCGCACATTATGAAAGAAGATGTGCAAGAAGCTCGAGATGGTTGTCGGCTGGCGCGATCGACGGAATGGTTGTAACTATAGCTACTACTACAAATTCAACAATTCCACAAATGAATCAAGTTTAAGTTCAACATCTCAAACATTATCTGGCATGACTTAGACTCGAATCGCAAGAGACTGAGAGTCATAAACATGTGATGTATTTGGATAAATTACGTTGTTGTTTCAAGGTTCAATGTCACAAATTGAATCGTCAATATAACCAAAGAATTATCTTCCTGTGTTCAGAATTTTCAAAATATTCCCTGCAATTGTACTTCGAATTGCTTTCCACTCTCCATTCAAATTCATAAGCAGGAAAAAGATTGGTGTTGCTCATTTTTTATTTTTATTTTCAGATCAATTTGCATTCGCTTTTAACAAAATTCCACTACATCATCAAAATTATCACAAACCAAACAATGAGGACAAAGTTAAAGACGAATGCAGAAACCACGAGAGCTGGCACGTGGACCCCTCCAACTTTATACGCTAAAAACAATACAGAAAGAGAGAGAAGGATCTCATTACGATGACCAAATGATACTTTCAAGTTGTCATTTTTTTTAATATTTTATTTATATTTTATTTAAATTGTAATATATTTTATATTTAATAAATATTTTATATAAAAATTATTTAAAAAATTATTTTATATTTCATCAATTCATTCATCATCATCATCTTATCTTATCTATCCATAAAAATAAAATTATTATTTTTTATTAATTCAAAATACATATCAAACCAACAAACACGCTGTTGATATTCTCGTATTCTCCCATGAAGCAAAGCATTAGTCAGAACCGTGGCACTCACACATCACCATTATTTGTTTATGTTGTCCCCCACCCCACCGCTCTTATGTTTCACTTCGCTCTGATGTTAAAGAAGAATCGTTTGAAGAATCTATTTTTGCATTTTTTTTTTCTTTCTTTTTAAGAGTTTAATCAGGATACTTATCATCAAGAAATATATGAGAGATGAAAAAAATATTACATGGAGAGTATAGTTTTCAAACAATCATCGGACACGTGATTTAGTGAAGCTTAAGTCAAATGATAAGAGTAGATTAATTAATGCTAGACTTCTCGGACATGATTAGAGTTCTATGAGTGAACTTCATGAATAGACAGTATGCAACTTACTGCGTACAAACGTAGTATTCATTAAGTCCCATAAAAATATAACATATACGTATTTTTATATCAAATTATATCTGTTCGTCTCGCAATATATATTACGTTGAAATACGTAAGTCTGATTTTCATATTAAATCACGTTTGATTGTGTTGCAATATGTATTACGTTGAAATACGTAAATTATTCAATCATTGATGTTTCATGATAAGTTTATAAAAAAACTATATTTGATCGTCGTTATATGCGTATCAAATTTTGTATCGACACGTGTGTCGAATTAAAAGATTGTATTCTTCGTGGGGAAAGAAATAATAATAAAGTAAACAATTGGTTGTATTAATTACGATAGTAGAATGAGAAACACCAGATATTAACATACAAATAATCACGATTAATGTATAACTACGCATAAAATATATCTCCCCTGCATAGTAATTGTAATATTGCAAAGTAATGTAGTATTCGTTATATATTCTTTCCGTCCTATTAAAAATACAACACTAAACAATAACTAACTATTCATAATGTATTTTAATGTGTTATTTTTTACTATTAAACAATATGATACGAATTTTATTTTGATTTAGAATTATACTATATAACTAAACTATCTTTAATATTTTATAATAATTTTATAAAACACCGCGTTTGTTCTTCTCACAATCATTCGTAAGCAATCATTTCATAGATGGTTGTGGGATTAGACCCAAAAAGATGGGTGTCGGAAGATGAAATTGACTCTCGTTAACTCAGCTCCATATCATTTTATCTTGCATTTTTAAAGTTGTCCTACATTGGGATAAAAAGTGAAAAACACACAACATCAAGTTCCCCTCCCAACTACTCTCTCTCCATTTTCACCCCCACTTTCATCCTCTTCCCCTCACTCTCTCCCTCCTCACTCCTCGCAACCTAACCCAAAATCAAACCAAAACCATAACTAATCCCAAATGAAAGCATAATCACTCGAAAACTACACTCACTGGACGAAACCAAAATACCCCAAAAATGTCGTCGCTGCAGAAATTCAAGCTCCTTGCCACCCGCTGCGCAGCCGCTTCCAGCAACCAGACGCAGAGCCCCACAACGAGCCCCCTAGTCCATCTCCGCCGCCGCAAGACCCTCCGAATGCTCCTCTCCCGCTCCCGCTCCTCCTCCACCGCAACCACTGCCTCTCCACATGGGAATTTTCATCATCGTGGCAGTAACTCCTCGACGACATCATCGATAGACAAGAAGAGGGAGGAGATGGAGGGGAAATTGAGGAATGCAAAGAAGGAGGAGGTGCGTAGTAGTAGCGTTAGGCAGAAGCTGAGGGATCTCATGGTGGCTTCGCCCCCGGGGAAGAGGAGAGTAAGTGATGATGGAGGGGATATAGGAGTACCGGTGGATTCCGGTGGTGGCGGCGGAGGAGGAGGAGGACTGAGAGGAGGGATGAGGCCGTTGACGGCGACGTTGAGGCAGCGGTTGTTGCGGCGAAGTTGGCGCCCTGTTCTCCTCGCCATTCCCGAGATCTCTCCCTCGTGATGACGTACGGTCCGGGTTTTTTTTTCTTTTTTATTTGGCAGCGTCGAATAGAAACATGGAAATGGAAAAGGGGGATAAAAATATTGTGATGAGAATGATATTTGAGATATGATATTCTCTGTTTTATAATCTCCGTCATCTTTATTTAATCCCATTTGGGGTTGTTGCGAGGAGAATGATATCTGAGAGAATGATATTTGAGATGTGATATTCTCTGTTTTATAATCTTTCGTTATAATTTAATTATAATGATTCCATTTTTATTTAATCCCATTTGGGGTTGTTGCGACGAGAATGAAGAGTGTGCGAGTGCAAATGGGTGAGTGGATGAAGAACCAATGCCTGAAGTTGAGTGCAAATTGGGGGCTTTGTTGCAATTTGCAATATAAAAACTGGAGGATGAGATACGATAAACTTATGAGATTTCTACTGTGCTTTTGCAACAGCAGAAGTGATGTTCCGAATCACGGTCGATAATCTAATGAAGGGTGCTCTTTCTTCGTGAAGTATCGAAATTATTCGATTTTTGGACGGTAGAAAACTCAAATCCCCTTATAAAACATGTTCTTAGTAAAAAATTATATTCCCTCAATCCTATATAAATTGAAATATTTCGACAACACTAAAATTTATATGTGTTTTAAATTTAAATAGATTTTAATAAAGAAAAATTATTATTTGTTTGTGATCATGAAATTCACAATATATCAATTAAAAAGAGTTGTTAGTGGATATATATATACTCCCTCGTCTCAATTTTTTTTTTATAGTATCTTGACTTAACTTTAATATTTATGAGTGGGTTGAATTTTGATAATTTTACATATTTACATAGTGAGAGAAGGGAGTGAAAGGTTTGGGAAAAAAAATGTTACTCCTCCCAAATGTTTTTGCAACAAATTGACTTAACGTTATTATTTAGGAGTGGGTTGAACTTTGTTCATTTTGTATATTTCCGTGTGAGAGGAGGGAGTGAAAGGCTAGGGAAAAAAAATATTATTGTTTTCGTCTCATAAAAATTGACACGCATATGTATTTTTTATTATTCTGTGTATATAAATATAAGTCTTATTTTCATATCAAATCATGTCTGATTGTCTAATAATATATATTAGGTTGAAGTATATATTTTACATAATCATTTATATTTCACGATAAACTTAAATAATAAAAAATTATGTTTGAACGTCGTTGTATACATGTCAAATTTTGCATCAACACGCATACAAAGTCAAAATATTTCATTCTTCTCGGGACGGAGGGATAATATAGAATAATATGATGAAATATACAATAAGATATAATTATATTTCTGTTAACGAAACATTTCAAATGGGGAAAAGTTAGAAATAATTTGAGACATTTCGATTTGACATAACAATATATTCTCTCCGTCCCACAAAAGATGCAACACATATATATTTTATACTATTCTATACGTATTTTATAAGTCTCGTTTTCATATTAAATCACGTCTGATCGTCCCGTAATATTAATTCGATTGAAGTATGTAACTTATACAATCATTGATGTTTCACGATAAATTTATAAAAAACATCATTTGACCGTAGTATAAAATCAAAATGTTATATCTTTTTCGAGACAGATGGAGTAAAAATTATTGGACGAAGAAAGTAACAGAAGTGATTAATTTGATATCTTTGTTATTCCTTTCATCCGAAAATAAATACAACAGTTTGACTTAAGAGTTTGTTGAGATAACCTTTGATTTGCTTTGTGTAACGATCAAACATCATTTTTTATAAAATTATCGTAAAACATTAATGATAATTTAAATTATGTATTTTAATTTTGGACCAGTGACGTAATTTTGGACCAGTGATGTAATTTTGTTACGTTATTAAGACGAATAACAAAATTTTTCAAAATACGAATTGAATAACATAAAAAATTAGATATTATATTTATTTTAAGACAGAGAAAAAAATTTAAGACCATAAAAAAAATTTCAATGAATATGGAGTAACGTGCGAGTTACGCAACTGATGCTGCAGCTTTGCTGTTTTTTACAGTAGTTTATGAAAGTACACCGTGGACAGGACAACGAATGTGATGCACACACCATGATGGAAATTGATTGATGGCCAAAACCAAATGCAAAAAGAAATGATTGCGGAGCAGCTGGATTTTATTTTTCATTAATCCCACTTCTAATGCTTGCTTGTAGTGGTTGTGTCACAGAGAAATATGGTTGAACCGCTGTTCTAAAAATGGTTGGAACAATGTAAAAAGTCCTTGGAGCAGTGCATAGAGGGTCGAAACTTTTGATGCGACGAGTTGCATAGAGTTAAATTTCTTCTTTTCATAAAACCATCTTGTTTGGAAAGAATACGCTAGCTGGAACGACGCAACGGAATCACATAATTTCTGTAACTCTTAAATTTCAAACGTAAGATGCAAAGACCATGAGACATAAATAATCTTCTTCTCGGTGGAAGAAATTATTTATCATTAAGTTAATTCTTCTGAAAAATAAACATTGTTTTCCATAAGTTCTGTCGCATTCCAATTTCCTTGAAAGCGTCTGATGAACCTAAATAATCTGCAAACATCAACGCAACATACACAGATCTCAATCAAGCACGACTGAGACATTCGAGTTGAACTGACATTTCCTCATTATCGTGTTTTACATGGTCATTCAGTTACATATATAGCTAATGAGATTATATAATTATCGTGTTTTACATGGTCGCACAGTTACGTATATAGCTAACCAGACAGAAGAAAGCAAATATGTTTCTATTCACAAACCGCAGCCATACATACACTATACGCAAAGGACTAAACTTAAATTTGCATCTGAAGATACCATCCGAGGCCACGATTGTATGTTCCCGCATTTACATGTTCGCCCTCAGGCCTCCCGCTTGTTCCCAGAATATATATGCATTGGTTCATTGTATAAAGCATGTACAATGGCTCATCATGCTTCCGATGATTCCCGTTGCTGGTGCTCGAGACATAAAACTTCTCTGAAACTTGAAACCTGCTACCTTCATAAAACAGATTAAAATTTATACTAATTAATACCAACTTAAAACTCTCCACCAGGGGCATTAGTTCTATTTTGGAACGCTGCTGCTCTCATAATGTGACAGTCGGATCACCAATCAAACTCTAGATCCGCACTGAATGGAGTAGAAATGAAGAAAGAAAGGACGGTCATCTTCTCAGGTGAGTGCTAGACAGAAAATGTACAATGATAAAATGAATAAATACAAGAGTGGAACGAACTTGTTCACCTCTCTAGGATTCACCGGTGCTGCGACCGGCTCTGATCTGGTCAGTTGATCATCCAAGGAGCAAAGGAGATAGTGAACATGAAAGCATGCAACTGCTTTATCAGAAGTTTGAACCAAGCACTTTCTTCTTCAACCGCAGTTCAGGGACTACAGAAATAATCACTTGATAGGATCACTGAAACACCAGCTCAACATTCTCCGTGATTCACAACAGCTAATCTTTGCTTTTTGAGATCTTCATAATCATTTTCCAGAAAAGTACCCTTGCCTTTTACCTGTAAATCAGCCTACGGATACAATAGTTTCATTAGTAGACCAGTTTCTAGAATAATTTCCATCAAAATCACAGAAGAGAAGGGGAAAAAATATAAGAGAATCAACAAAACGCATGTGGTAGACCACAATAACATCTATTCCATATAAGACCTCGGTGGTAGCCTAGCTGGTTGAGCAATCAACCAGGCCATCATGCTTGGAAATCAAATTCAAACATCTTGTGCAATGGAGCGAGTTGGTTGCTTCATAAGAAGGTTTTTACTTGGAGCATAATTTTTCCAAGATGGCACATGTACGAAGGGATTTAGCTACATTATAGCCAGCAGGAATGGCTGCGAGTTTTCCATTATTCCAAAAAGGAACGTAATCCAAGAAGCCCTTCCGACCAACAAATTTTAGACTTTCTAGCCAAATAAACTGGATTGGAGATAGTCCTAGCAAAGTTCTAGATTCCAGATACAATTGGATCATATCACCAGCTTCTTGATGGGGGAAAAACTAGCAGGATTTCCTGAAGTGATCATCCTTTATGTAAAAGAAAGAAACAGGTCGGATAGAAGGAAAATGCGACAAAGGTAGACCATGTACCAGCTTGGCGTTCAACTCCGAGATAGCCTTTTCCCTTTGATATGCGATAAACCTAAGGCACTGAAAAAAACCAGGAAAACAGACAAGTTTCAGTCTCCCGCTGGAGTGATGGAAATAACACAGATTTTTATTCCTCGTTATTTTTTTTTCTTTTTATAAGAAGATACGAGTTCAGAACTTACCCCAACTCTCTGCAGCTCAAGAGATCTCAGCAACGCTTTCCTTTTGCTGAGAAGGTTATCACCAACATGCCGGGGACGCCGATAGTTTTTACCCCGATAGATAATTATAGCATGACCTTCCTTTTGCTTGTCAACAGATATTAAAATGCCACCGCTTTCTCTTTCAAGGATATTTGCAGTGTATATAACCTGTGCAAATGATCTCTGCATTGTTATTACCTTGACCAACTCTCTGTGCTTCCAGTGCTGATGCAGGCCTTCTATCACACCATCAAAGACACCTCGTCTCCCTGCAGAAGTGGTGAGAGACCATCCATATGACTTATGAAGACACAGAAATAGTTGGAAAGAAGACTAGTCGATATCACAACTGGTTTGGTGACAAAAACTCCATGTTACAGGTGCAGCTAATACATGAGGAGGGGCAATGTGGGGAAAAAACTGTAGGTAAGCAATGATAAATAATTCCTCACCAAGAACAAGAACTCTATGCATCTTCCGAGCAATTTTCCTGAAACACTCCCTCTCCTCATTGGTGATCCATTCTAGATCAGGTTCTTCTTCTGATGGTTGCTCAGCTACATTCAGTTTAAAGAGTCCTTTCTCCGACTTCTCTATTTTCTTTTTAAGCTTCATAATGCAAGAAAGAGAAATAATTAGTAAAAGAACTGTGACAGAATATGAAAACAGAAAAAAAGAAGCTACAGAGTAGCCTTACAATAGCTAGTTTATATTCTTGACTTCTCATTTCCTTCTCTATTCTTGCTTTCTCGACTTGTAATTGGACCTCCTCGTTCATACATCTCTTAATTGAATCCCCGGACATTGCTTGGATACGATGGAACTCCAGTAAAGTTCCAGTAGTGAACATGTTACTTGATGCTTCGACATCTAAATTAGAAGTTTCATATCCTTTTAACCGCGAATTTTCTTCATGAAGATACCACTTTTTGAGCTCTGCTTCTCTAGATAATACCAAATCTGCAACCTCTCCAGGGATGAAGTCCTTGCCTCTGTATAGAATTAGGATGAACTTGTTGCGTAGTAAGAGAACTCCTCCTGTAAGATGCTGAAAGAAAGCTACATGATTGAGAATTTCCAACTCTGAAATTAAACTGTTGACAAAATCCGAACAACACCGAGAAATTCTATGAACTAAAGAGTAATCTTTCTCAAACTGAATCTGTATAGCTCAGATATTATCTTGTGCAAAAACAGTCTAGCTGTCAAAAACAGCATCTTACGGTGAGGTCTAACAGAGAGAACTCTGTATGCACTCCTACTTCCATAAATGAACTGTTTCTAACGAGACCCAATATCATGATCAAATCATTTTTGGAGTCAGACTTCTGCTGATATATTCTTTAACAAGCATGGGGGGAAGTTGATTGCTCAATTAGTGTCAAAACTCAAAATAGCGCATCAACTCCAGTGACCTGATTAATGATTGAGGGACGCCAGAGTCAGAAAGCTACTGAGACAGGAGGGTGCTGAATATAAAGCATTCCCCGTCCACACATGGATGCATGTGAATGAAGGAAAGTTGATAGTAGATAAAAGCAAGAATAGATTTTAGATACAGATATACTTGCCTTGAGCTCGGAAGCCATCAGCTCATTGTTCGTATTTGGAACACCCCACTTTATGGCAATTTTTGCTATAATGCTTTTGTGCCACAACTTCAAAATGGCAACAGCAAGCCCCTGAAGTTTCGTGTTCCGCCCTAGAGAACAGGAAAAATGATTAACGTTGAAAAACATAAAAAAGGAGTTGCTGGTTGCTACCAGCATGTTCAATGCCTTTGAACAAACGAATCTCTTAGTCAAAGAAACACAATAGAGGGAACAGTTCAAACAACTTGATAACTATGTTCAGTTTCCTATTGAACAAATGAGAGGACGTTCGAGAAAAGATGAAAACCGGCATGCAGAATTGTTTGCACACCTATAAAATATTATTTTCATGATCTTTTCAACCAAAAGAAGACAAAATTATTCATAAGAATCGATGTACTAGTTTTGAACTTCGTTTTTATTGTGATCTGCACATCTCTATGTATCTACTCCGATGCTCACACATGAAAAGGTTCACTAAAAAGAAAGCTGAACCAATAGCATATGGTACCAGATTACATCCAAGAACTTCAAGTGTTGGAAGCAACTCATTAAACTTCAATTTTTCATGACAAACATAGATCTTAAGCTCAAAGTTAAGAGATCAGTGTGATTCCCTAGCGAATTTGAACCCAAAATGGAAGAGAATTCATAAATCACGATGCCATTAATGAAATTTCCTTGATTAGTAGTCATCGATCAGAAGTTAACCGAAGAAATCACAGAAGGATACCTAGGACAAAATGCGTAGGTAATGAGCGAGCGAGCTTCCTAAAGTACGTCAGCTCCACGTCGGACAACTTGGCTCGAACACCAGGTGGAGAGATCCTAAGTGGGGGTCTGAATCCCGGGACTACTTCAGGAAGCAAGTCTGCGTCTACTGGAAGGGGCTTCGGATACCACCAGTCAACAAACCGAGGTCCAAGACCATCCAACAGTCTATCAGTTTCGCTCTGATACAATGTTCTTTCAGTCCCCATGTGGACTACATTATCGTCAAGAAGGTTTTGTGACAGCAGGGACTCCTCTACACTACCACTCTTCCCCAAACCATTGGTGATGGTGGAATTCGTTTCTAAGCCCTTCTGGTAATAAGTTGTCAAAGAAGATGCTTGCCCAGCAGCAGAATATTTTGGATGAATCTTTCGGAAACGACTGGATGGTTTGTAATTGCAACCTCTGTAGGCAACAAGGCTATCCTTCTTACTCCATACAACTAATCCTCCAGTCTTGAGCTGAAAGTAGAAAGAATATGAATGTAGTAGACATCCACCAAATTATGAACCAAGCAAGCATTAACCAAAGATAGGAATTACACACTTGATCCACGTATACTATCCTGATCACAGCTCACCCTAAAAATATATTGCTTAAACTGCAAGATTGATACTAAGTCAGCAATTTATCGCCACATTTCAACCACAGAAGTACAACCATAAGTATATAACTTAATTCCAGTCAGAAGATACCAATGGCACATATCGGATGTTTGTCTATCAACTTTTCTAGGCTTAGCACAATAGCACAAATCAAGCTAAAAACAAACTCCACAATGCCTAGAGAATTCAAAGTCCAACCTCAACGATATCTTGTGCTCGTTCCATATTCCGACACAGCGGGACATCAAACTTGAGCATGACAAGCTCATTGTTCCTCCAAATAGAATGCACCTCATCAACAACCCCCTCAGTCACCCCAAGCTTCTTCACCTTAACCCAAACCCTCATCTTCTTAGCCTCTCTCCTCAGCCTCTCCAACAAATCCCCATCAAGACACATCTCAGCCGCCGTCACCACCTTCGGCTTCACCCAACGCCCTCTACTCCCCGCCATCTCCTCCTTCACCCACGGCAACCTCCTCATCCTCTCAATCCCCTCATCCAAATCGAGTTCCCCTCCAAACCCACCCGAATCGAAATGGGTAGTCTTTAAATTCCCCTTTTCTTCTAGCTTTTTCATCCCGTGTATGATCTTCTTCATCGCCTGCCGCCCTCTCGCGCCGCTTACCTTCTCAGTCAAAACCCTATCAGGGTTCTTCCCATTTCGATTGGTGGGATTAGGTTTCTTGGTTTGGGATTTGGAGAAATCGAGGACTTCGTTTGGTGGGAGAAGGAGTGGGCCCTGCATCCATGGCGCCGTCGGCATTTTGATTGTGGGAATGTGATCATTTTGGTTTTGTTTCTGGGAATCTGGGTTTCTGGGTTTGTTGGGCTCTATGTTGTTGTAATGGACGCCATTGATGGAGATAGATGCGGTGGTGGTGGAGAGGCAATTGAGGGGTTTGGGTTTTTTGAGAGGGGAATTGAAGAATGGATTGAGAGATTGCAAGAGAGTTGCTGACATTGGAGTTCTGTTGAAAGAGATGATTCTGTTGCTGGGTGAGAGTGGTGAAGATGTGTAGTTGGTTCACTTTGTTGTCACATTTTTGGCAATGGACAATTTTGTCCTCGACCTATCCTAAGCTATTTTTTATTCATCAGATGGACGCCTGAGCCAGCTTAACTATTTAAAACAGGTCATCGGCTTTTGGAAATTATCAACTTTTCGAGAAAAGACATTTCTTTGTGAGGAAAACGATCCAAGTTTTTGTCTCGGGTTTTACCTCCAAGCTTCAAGAATGGAGACTTTAGTTCGAGATATGATAAGAAATGAACTATGTTCGATCAGTAAATCATCCAAAAACAATGACTATATATAACGTTGTTGAAATTGGAAATCAATTTAAGTCACAGCAAACATTCACTGGATTAGTTCCACTCAACAAACCAAGGCATAGTATGTAAAGCCAACATTTTGAAAAGCTAAGTACTCAAAGAACCACATTGACAAAAAGCAGTTTGCTTATTTGAATATGCCCATTGGTAAGTAAAATCAGCATGAAATGGGAAAAAGAGAAGGGATATCCAGCTCTACAATTTTTAACTACAGGATGTACATGCTCTTCAGTTACAGATTCCAGCACCGAGGTGAACATCAAGAAAAAGCAGAGAGATCAGAGGATCCTACGTCAACATCGTCACAGGAATAACATGGTGTTATGTAGCCTTCTTTGCCTCGTCTTCAGAAGGGTCACGAAGGGTTCCAAACATCCAGTCCATCCATACTGTATAATGACCGTAGTTGTGTCGGTAGGTAGTGTGGTGAATAGTGTGATAGGCCGCACCCATTACAGGCCATAACTTGCCGTCGATGCAGTCATGGATATTGGCTGTCCAAATAGCTTCCATGAAGAGAAGAGCTATGTGTGTTGTAAGATGAGCAGGCACAAGAAAGAGTGCCATAACATGAGGTACAGCCTGCAGTATGCCATCCAACGGGTGAAATGCCAAACCTGTAACGCAAATGGAATGAAAATGGTGATGGTGAAAATGAAATTCTTTCATAAGAAAACCATAAAGCAGATTTAAGTCTCGTGAACATGCAATGCAATCCAGAACACTAGAGGGATGATAGAACATACCAGCGAAAGGTGAGAGGGTGTTTTGCTTGTTGTAAATGTGATGGGTTGCATGAAGATACTTGTACAACGGTTTTATGTCATGGAGCTCTCTGTGCATCCAATAAATACCGAACTCCACCATAACTAGATATATCAGCGTATATCCAAGATAAGCCATGACGCCAACATCTTGTATAAGTGGAAAGCATCTGGTCCATCCTTTCTCAATCATGTATTCTGAAAATGCAGGAAGAAGAGAGTACCATGGCATGGCCTTCATAGCCACACCTATTTGCAACATCATAGCCCGTCTTGATGGGATGCAGTCTGTAGGAATTAAGAATGCAACAACTTAAATATCGGTCAAATAAGAGTATAGCGGAGACTTATTGTTATGACATCTCATGATCAGCCTGCAAAATACCAAGCAGAATGAGCATTTCAAGAGGCAATAGATACAAGTCCTAGTAAATGATTCAAACAGAAAGGGATTGACTCAGGAACTGCACTGACATCCTAAAAAACTGCAGGGAAATTGGTTATTAACTTATTATGTATCCAACAATCACTATAGATGTCCTACACCAGTAAAAACAGGCATGAAATCCCTGTTTCCACCAATGTTTGGCAGAACTCCACCAATATGATGAAGAGTATTCATATCTAGAGGCAGAGCACAAAAGGTGGCACACACCACCACATTTTTGTACTTAAGCTAATTTCTCCCTAATCATTCTCTTGTATATCATTTTCACCTAAAGTAATTGCTAGTAATAGTTTTTCATTGAGTTATCCCGCACAACCTTTTCCACAACCTCAGCCCCTTCAACTCTTCCCAGTCATGTCCATAGATCACTTGAGTAATCAAATATCGGGCTACTTCATCGCATTTCAATATGTGAATAGGGAGTTCTCTTTGAACATTGTACTCGACCACAATGGTGCTGATGGTTTAGTAAGGAGCTACAACGACTGCAGCTATACGGTGTAATGTTATGCTCACAGAATGACATTTGGAAGAAATCCTAGGATCCAACGAAGTTCCATCATATAGATTTAGAAGAAAGCAATTCCGGCGTATGTGTTCTCGAATAGCATTGAGCTGAACTTTTTGATATGAATGGTTCCTAAGGAATTTAAGATTCAGCACCCTCTAAAAAAATCAGGTCACCAAAAGCAAAAGAACCCACAATTCCCATCCTGGCCCAAATCTCATGCTGCTAATGATAGAAAGCAACACTGGCATGGAAGGGTAGAGACAACAGTTCAACAAGCTATGCACAATCTAAACTGAAGTGAGCAGTAAATTTTATTTCTTTTCTGACAGACAAACCTATTAGGCATTACCAATATCTTTATGCACTATGACTGTAAGTGTTGGCATAATTAAGCTCAGATGTCACACACACAACCAATTACCACATATCCAATTAAGGAAAGAAGCATAAGCTGAACAAAAATCCAGCAAACCAGTTACCTTAAACAAGGTCGTACCACATAATCTTTGATAGCACCGACTTTTCTCCTGAATTTCTTTTTGCACACAGCATAAATTGCCAGAGAAAAAGCCTGAGTTGTTCGCTATCATACAATAAAAGTCGGAACCATGAAGAAGTGTATCTCTAACTACAAATTTGCAGGTTGTAACTAACACTAGTCATTTCGATCAGTTGTCTTGAGTTCTTAAATCTTAACCATAAATCAGCAGAGGGAAGCGAGAAAAACTGACTAGTGCAACAATTGCATTCGCAGTAAAAAAACTAAACATGGAGTTAAACCAGCTTGACGAAAATGTGATTCTATTTATGAATGGAATCACTTTTTAAGACAAGCAGCTCCGTTTCTGGATAAGAGGAGCTTTTATACTTCATGTCTAAACTGCTAATCCTCAAACAACCACACGCTGAAAAAATTCTCGTAAAAGACCTGACAAGTACATTGTCAGACACTCACACAATACTCATAGCTAAATCTAGCAACAATACATCAGTGAGGCAGTGAATCCTCCATATACCAAAGAGGATGTGGCAAGTTGCAGTATAAAAAGTTACCACCTTTAGGCTATCCATATCTAGGGTTTAGCCCCAATGTTTGCTTATCACAATGATAATCTAGTAGAAGAGAACATATAGCAATGAATCATCCTATATCGACAAGCCGCATACAAAACCGTTAAAAAGCGAACGAAATCAAACCCAATAACTGCACATGACTCTGGTCTTCTAGTCATTATGAACCTTTCTTCCATAACTTGAAAAGCTAGTTCTCCCATAAATTTATGACCTTTCTCTCATGTACTATCTTACGAGGAAAGTTTAATTCCACCATAGAGTGGCACTCTTTCTTAGACATTCTCTTTTTGATCGGTGTAATTTGAGATTGCATATGCGTTAAGTTAGGGGTGGTTATCAAAATGAACAGTGTCCAAATAAAGAGGTCCCCTGGGAAAAAGGAGCTACCACGTAATCCCCTTAAATACAAGATGTCGGAAGGGCACTCCCGTAAGACATGAAGATATAGAGAGACTTTACTCTATTCCTATTTTTATATAAAGAGATTGTTTTTTAATATCATTGTGGAGAACGACTTACCAAATAGAGAGTTCCCAAACAAATGTATTTAGCATCTCCCTTATCTTACTTGGGCATATTATAGCATCAGCTAACCACTACGGTCAATAGCTCCCACCGCCTAAATTACCCCAATCAAGAACTAACCGCCGATTCAAACCCAACCACCCAAAATCCTGAACAGCAATAACAACCCAAGTATTCCCGCATAGGCAGAATTCGCAAAGCACAAGAGGTGGTAAATAATCCAAACTACTCCACACCAACTCAATATCCCAAATTCCAATCCAACTACTTTCAATCAAACACTTTCAACACCAAAAACTACCTTTAGGCACATAACGGCCACGCTTGAGATAATAAATGTACAAGCACCACATCGACCCCGAGATCAAGTACAGCAACACGCCGCCGATGTAGTTGCGCAGCCACGTCTGGATAAAGTGAGGCAAAGGGACCCACAGCTCCGCTGGAAACAGTGATCCCAGCACAATCCGATTATAAAAACTCGTCTCCTCGATGAACGGGTGCAGGCGGCGGTCGACGGTGGCCATTTTCGCCGGAGATGGGTGGTTCCGGCGGCGGCGGTGGAGGAGGAAAGTGGGAGGAAATATGAGATGGAGAGAGATGTGTGTATGTTCACAGATGAAGTTTGGACGTGTGAGTTGGCAGGATAAAAAAATCAATTAATAATAATTTTAGTTTAATTATAATAATTTGATTCGATATAAAATTATATATATATATTAAATTTATATGATATTTTATTAATTTTTTTATGAAATTGAACTAAGATTTGAAAAAGAGAATAAGAAAGGAATAAAAAGAAAATGATTATATTAATTAAATTCATTATCAAACTGAGAAAAAAATAAAGAATGAATAGAAATATTATATTTATATTGAAACTAACTAAAATAAAAAATATTATAATTAAATTAGGAAAAAAAATATTTTATTTTTTTTGGACAAAATGAGTTAATGGTATTAAAATATTGTGATACGTACTTTTCAACAAAAAAGAAAAGGAAAAAATATTATGATAGAAATGTTCTAAAATTTTGATCAAGTGATAATGGTGGACCTCTTAATTAATCCGATCATCCCACCATTTTATCTTAATGTTGCAATTTTAATCTTAAAGGATGATTTTAATTATACCTATCTAAACTTAGATACCTCATTCTAAATATTGGACAAACCCCAAAATCTTGTGACCTCATGTGATACTGTTTTGTAAGTGTGTTAAGTCCATGTTGATATACTTTGGTGTCATTTTTGGATTCCCACTTTTGATAGGATTTCTCTTCATTCTAAAATAAATAAAATAATTTTTTAAATTTATTCATTTCAATATAAATAAAATATTTTCTAAAATAATGATTTTTAAAATAAAATATCTTTAATATTTATTTTATCACATCGTTGAATTCCATTTTATTTTTCTTTATTTTTTCTCCCACTCTCTTTTCTCTCTCTCTCATTTTTTCAAAGATATATGGATAATTTTAATCATAAATCAACATTTATATTAATATTTTATTTATAATTTTCATGTTTTATTTATTTGAAATGGAAAAAATAATAGAAAGTATTAGTAGGTGGGAGATGAGTTGAGGATTTGATTTGATGTTTCGATCATGACATATATTTGGCGTGCATGTGCGAAAAGACGACAGATGGAGAAACATGACTCGATCTATGTTTAAGGTTTCAGTTTTTGAGTCACTATCAATCCGGTGTAACTTTAAAGTGGACCATAAACAAGATGAGCATTGCGATAGTATGTAACAAAGTGTCAATTCGACCCTTGAAACTATGACCAAAGATCCTTGGATGATCAACATGATAATAACATCATTCAATATGATTTTTGATTTTAAAAAATTTAAACGTCGTTCAATTTATACACAGAAAACAAAATATTTCAACGGATTGAATAACTTGTGATTTTTTAATGAAATTTATTGATATATTCCCTCCGTTTCATGAACTTTGCAATCTTTTGACTTTGCATGTATATCGATGCAAAGTTTGACACTGTACAACGATGATCAAATGTAATTTTTTAAAAATTTATCGTGAAATATCAATGTTTGTGTAAGTTACGTATTTTAACCGAATACATATTACGGGAAGATCAAACATTATTTGATATGAAAACGATATTTATATTCAAATATATAAATTAATGTAAAATACGTATATATGTTATAAAGTTTATAGCCATAGACGAAAGGGGTACATGATATCCAAACAAAAATGACTTTGTAGCCATCCACCTGGGGCCCTAGACCACCTCAACAATGCCATCTTCAGCACATCTTGTACAATCGAAAAGGAAACAGTAGTCTATGGACCAAAACCAAGAACAGATGGAGCCAAACGGATAAGGGGCTCCAAAGCAGAATGCAAGAACTTCCTAGCAAAAAGATAACAAATATTTGTTACATTCCCATTATAAGTGCAATTGGTTACGAACCTAGTCCGGTTCAAGAACTCTTCGCTGATATCGCCTCGCCCGAACTTACCTGGGTGCGGGCCACTTCTCGACCAATCGACCCACATTATGCTTCTATTAGCAATCACACTCGCGTACTTTATGTTCGCTAGTGTTGGTAAGTAATGCTCGTCGTTGTAACACGGAGGATGACAATGTTGTTTGAAAATAGAATAGTACTTGCGATCGGACATGATGTGAGTTGTTAGATCCCGGTGTGTTTCGAACCATTGTGATCCTTTCCTCCAATCCGTGATGTTTATGGCCGGAGACATGGTCGAGTTGTAGCGGCCTCGACCTAGCTTCCTTGGATCGTCGAAGGATTCTAGGAAGCTTAGGTTTGAGTTCATCAAATAGACATAGATCGTTGTGAAGTTGAAGATGGGAATGCACGACTCTGAGAGCAATACAAATCTTTGGTTGGATGGGTCGAGGAGCGCGTTTGCTAGGAGACGTCTCTCGGCATCAATCATCGATATAGTTCCCCATAGCACTAGCTGCAAGATCACAACAAGGTCGAAATTAATTAACCTTCATTTGATGGAACTTGCATGATAGAACCACTTCAGGAACGCACGCACCAAGCTTATTGTGGTCATATTTTCAAACAAAGCTGAGCCTAAAGATAGTTGTCGAATTAACCTTCCACGTTGAATTGCTTGTCTCTTTAAGGTATATTTATCTGTCTATAACTTGGCTAGTATTTGTGGTGAATGATGCACGTCCATCGTTGGAAATCCATCCAATTCAGCACATTAAAGGAGCGAATGGATGATTTTGAATTTTTGAAAATAGAATTCGCTCATAGATGGAGCGGATAGAGGATTTTTTCATAAAATTGATGTCCTGTGATCGGAGGTGCGGATTCTCTTTGGGTGGTATAGATATTCAACGTTGGATATGAATCATCACCCAGTATGTATATTAAGGATAGCAATCATACGTTCAATGTTATTAAAAATGGCGTATTGGAAACTGAATGATCTATCCCTGGCTAGGAATGCCCCTGCCATAAAACACAGAATCCACCGGAACTGACTCATTGTAAGAAGGATGAGCATGAACATAGATTGAGTAAAGTCCCTGATGACCCTTGAAGAACATCTCCCAAAGAGGCCTCAACGGCAATGGCCCCTTTGTCAAGAACATGAAAGCCAACTTGGGAACTAGCTTGATCTCAGCACACCCTTCAACTTGAGGCAAAAAACTCACATTGGATGCCCTGCTAATCAACTCCTCATCAGTCATATTGTGCATCAAACTATGGTTACCCTTCGAAACCCTTATCTCGCAATGAAACCCGTCTGTTGTCAGCTGTGGCGGTTGCAACGACGATGGTGCTAATGCTGGGGGTGACGAGGAGGAGGAGTAGGATAATGTGTAAGAAAGCAAGGTTTTGGGATCATGGAATGCAAATATTGTTAGGCCAAGTGACAAGCCTAAGGTGAAGAAGAGGAAATTGTAGAAATAATTGAGGTTTACAAGCTTGAATATCATGAAAACCAATGAATCAGAAGCTTTGGCCATTGAAATTTTTGTAGGATTAATCTAAGTTTTAGACTACTGTGAAGAAATCTGAATAGAAATTAGGAGGAGAAAATGGATCTTTAACTGTTGATTTGTTATTATACAAAAGCATTGTTGACTTCATTTTTTTGAGTGCATTTGGTGCTTTCCGTTTAAGTTACTTATATTTGAATTGGGAGTGGTGAGAAAAGGACTCTTTGATCACAAGTTAGGGGGGATGGCATGTGGTTCATGCTTTTGACTTCTTCGGTGTGAAATAGAGGCATCCAAGTTGTATTTTTATGCCTTGGTGGACTTCTGATGTGTGGTTTTTATACGTGCCGAATTGGGGACGGGACCAAATGAGAAGGACGTTGATTTTTGTTCGAATCGTTGACGAATTATAACGAATATAAACCTATTTATAGAGGACTCAGGTTATTGAAAGTGAAGAAAATACAAATACAACGAATATTTTTTTGTGAAGTAAAAGCTTGTTTAATTGTTTTTATTGTCGATTGTCATTATTCATTTTTGTAATCGTCCACATATTATTCGTGTATATCTCATTGTTAACCTTTGTTTGTTTGTTTGTTTATTTATTTATTTATGGTCGAAATACGGGACAAGGCCCAACTAATATTATTGATGAATACGACGAGGTGATGAAAAATCAAATAAATTTGCAAATATCATAAGGTGGATACCAACAAGAGGCGTACTAAAATATTGACATCCCACAGGAAAATATAAAGTAAAAGAAGCCATCCAATCCGCTGTCCAATTATCTTCTCTATATATGCGCTGAACACGGATTTTCCATTCTTTGCTGAGTAACTGACGACACCGACTACTCGGCTAACTTCTATCCTCGAGAAATTTAGGTAATTTTAGCCTTAAACGAGTTCATAATGGTTGGATTTATCTTAAATGAATGTATAAAGTTTCATTCGCCATTGTTTGATGTCCATATTTTTTTATTTTTTTATTTTGTCAATTCGAGAAATGTGATGTCCAGATCTTCAACTTATTTTTTATAGAGATATAGATACGCAAAATAAGCTCCTGCTAGAACCACTCGATGTGGAACTAGTTGCGTTTTGTATGTTCGAAGGCGATTGTTTCTCTTTACAAATTCGGAAATCAATGACGTTTGTAGACGTGTATGAGTAGTTGATGAACAAGTGTCAACACATTAATCCTATTATGGTGGTTGTTCGGTCTTTTACTCCTCAGATTTTGAGTCATGTTACTCTCAATACGGATGACGGTGTCACAAACATGTTGCATGTGTGCTAATGTGTAAAAATTGATGTAATCGAGATGGAAGCAGCGTGGAGGACAACACCAATTCTGCCTCCAAGAAGCTCATCTAGTGTTCTTTCAGATGCGAGGTAATTCTTCAATTCTAAATAATATACAATTCACATCTTACTAATCTTTAGCTCACTTTCTATAATATTGCAGTTCACATCGTGTTACAGTTTATAGTTATCATTCCATAAAATCTTTCAGGTAATGTCTTAATAATATGAAGTTCATAAGTGGATTGATTGTCTTAATTTTTATATATGTGTGTGCAAGTCTGGAATGCAGTTTGTAGTTATCATTCCATAAAATCTTTCATAACGTCTTAATAAGTTTTAGGCATTTAGCATTCACAGCCAATAGATTGATTCTCTTAATTTTTATATATGTGTGTGCAGGTCTGGAGTCGATAAAAGTCCCAATATCGTGACGACACCTATCCTCGAGAATAGTTCTATCAAGTTATGACATGATTGCATTAGAGGTATTAGTCAGGTTTTTGCAATCCTTGATGAGTTCCGAGATGCCATAGGAAACTATACCATTACTACACGAAGGGATTTTCAGTTCAATTCGAAGAAGATAACGATGTCTTGCATCTATGAGAACTACAAACCACGTGTTTATGCTTCAAAATAAAAGCGAGACGTAGAGTTTTTTTTTTAAGAGAGTGTGAAGGGATTTTCAGTTCCAGAAAAATACTTTGGAGAAGATAGTGGTGTCTTTCATCAATGAGAATTACAAATGGCATGTTTATGCTTCAAAATCAAAACGAGATATGGAGTTTGCTATAAGAAAGTGCGTTCTCACTCATACTTGTGAGGTTGGCTTAGCATATCAAGGACATCCAAAAGGTAAGGCAGTTTGGCTATTGAATCTGGTGAAAAGGAAGTTGCGGTATACACTGAGCACACGACCAGTTGAGATGATGAATGAAATTTAAGAAAGATATGACGTTCAACTCAAGTATCATTATCCTTGACGAGGAAAGAAATACGTTTTGGATGAGATTTATGGCAGAACATGATGCTCATTCGATTAGTTGCATACATACTATATGAATTTAATTTTCATGAATCCTGGAAGTTTTACGAAGTATGAAGTGGACCCTGAGACAAAATAATTCATTTGTCTGTCTGTGGCTTTTAGAGCATACTTACTTGGCTTTGTTCGAGGGTGCGGGCCTACAATATTCATGGGCGATATCTTCATCAATTCAAAATATCGTGGTTGTCTTTTGAGTATGACAGGACAAGATGCATTTGCAGTTGTATCAACTGAAAACAATGATAATTGAGCTTGGTTTTGTGATCAGCTCGAACGATATTTTATTCCATTTATTGTAGGAGCATGGAACAGATATGTATTCTTTTCAGATTGCCAATCGAACTACGAAATGTCATTCTTCGATATTTCCTTGCTGTTAAACACTCACACTGTCTAAGACACCTTATTGAGAATTTCAAGAAAGCGGTAACTAATTTAATGTTCATAATTTCATATCACAATTCATGATTCTTGCATTTATTGTTTATGATTACCTTGGTGTACAGTTCATGTGTTGTTTTACTGATATTTCCTTTATGAATACTTATAGTTCCTATATGAAACTTACAATTCATCAATTTAGTCTCATAGTTCATGATCCTCTTACTAACAGTTCATGCTTATCTCGGTTTATAGTTCATGTTTCCTTCATTTGCGGTTCATGTTTTTAATTGTTTACAATGGTTTCCTTGGTTTATAGTTCATGGTTTTCTTGGTTTGTAGTTCATGTTTTTAATTGTTTACAGTTCATGCTTTTCTTGGTTCATAGTTCATGGTTCGAATATGTAGGTCCTTACAAAAATCCATTTCTGAACAAGAACCATTGGTGCTCTATTTTCAAAACCGATGCATACACATTGACAATTCCAATCTTCAAAGAAATCATCAATAAGATCGTGATAATCATGAACTTGACAAGGAATTTCATTGTTGAATCATATCCTGAGTGTCAAGAAAATTTATGTTTTCATGGAAAACGATGAAGCATCATGACTAATAACATTCCAGAGATGTTTAATAGCTAGATTAAAGCCTCATGTCATCTCCCTATCACTGTCATTCTTGACAATATTTGTGTGCAATTTATGACACTTATGCATGAAAGACATGAGTCCAGCCTTGATGGAGGTACTATATTGACCCCAATTTCATAGAAAAAAAATGGCAAAAAATTATGAGGACGGGTCGTGTCTTGTGGCTACATGCTGCAAGCTTTTGCAAATTCAAAGTAATCGACAAGGACTCGAGTTATGTTGTGTATCTTCAAGAAAGGACTTGCTCTTGTAAGAATGCTAAGTCTATGGACTATCGTGTCATAATGCATGTGCAGCTGTTGAGGAGGGGGGCGCATATGACTATTATGATCCATATTTTATGGTGGACACGTAGAGGAATACTTACAGAGAGGTAATCAACCCAATTTCGCAACAACCACAGCCTGTTGTACCGTTGCATCTCATAAAGATCAGAGCACCAAATATTTTAGTTCAACCTGAACACTGGAGAAGTAGGAGGATACCCTCACAATTGTCTAACCTATCAGAACCCCATTAACAGTGATTAGTTGTTCTTATTGTTATGTTAGTAGTGTTACGTCGAGACGAGACTCAAATGTTATGTTAGAGTGAAGTTGTAATGTTTGAAATGAAGTTGTTCATGTTTGTAATGTTCGGACCGAAGTTGTTCATGTTCACAAAATATAGTTCTCAAAATAGTTTACACGACACAAAAGGACAGTTCAAAATTCTAGATAAAACATTTTATATACTAAAAAGATGTAGTCCACAAAGATAGGTGAGCAGTTAACATAATGAAGGCATAGAGTTCATAAACTCAAATGAAAAGGTTCACGCATACAAAGGTGATAGTTTATATTTCATAGTTAACAGTCATCAACATGTAATGTTGACTCATTGAAAGTTAATTCTTATTTAAATCATCAAATTTCACATATTTATGATCTTTATAACTCATCTAATGATTTTAGATCATAATTTGATTTCGTCGTCCTTGTATTTTTGTAGTTTGTATTTATCTAATTATAGTTTATATCAGAAACATTATTGTTTTACTCTTAAATAAAACATAGTTCATATTACTAATATTTCAGGTGATATTCCACAATATTACAACCCGTGTCTTAAATGACATAACGTTGGATTAATATCAATCTTTATTATACGTCTAATAGTACTGTGATACATACATATCCACATCAATCTAGTTAGAATAGTATTGCAAAGAAGTGATCAACAGATATGCAACTGTTGTGATTCATAACTATAAAGGAAAAAGAACAATGAAGAATGTAAAGTTTTCACATATCTCACATAAACTATGAAAGAAAATCATATGAACTATGTCAAGAAGTAATGATTAAACTTCTATAGAACAATGTAATATGTTAATACTTGTAATGATATTCAAGTTTCAATATTGAAATTTAACCTTCGTTTAATTACGTTTGCATTCTTATTGTTATACATACCTCACAGTGGGAAAAAAACTAGCAGTTCACAAAGCGATAAATAATAGTTCACATAGGCGTAAATAATAGTTCATAGAGCTTCCCCTCAATTCTTTCTTAAACAACATTTCACATACCCATACATAATAGTTCACATAGCAAAAGCTAACTGTTTACATAACACCATTAACACCAACAATTCACATCCTCCTCATTTCACTGCTTATCCTTCAAATAGATGGAATTTTCATGTCGGAGGATTTTTAACGCCATCTGAGCTCTTATGAGGTTAATGTCCATGGCAGCTGACAAGTCATATGTAATGGACAAGAAATGCTTCGCCCACATTCAAACAAAGACAACACATGAATGACCCTCATCTTGTTGCCTGCACTATCTAATTTAAAACATTTTTTATTCATCGTATTGATAGTAAAACTCAATCCTTTTTGATATTGTGCGTGCTAGTTCTGCATCACCATGAATCCACAACGGATTGTAATGTCCGATTTCACATTTTGTGTGCAATACTAAAAGACTCCAATGAAAGTTGCCCTCATCATGCAGCAAGAAAAATACGAAACGAGTGGATGATAACTCCCTAGAATACTTGGACATCCAAATTTTGTACGTACGAGGCATCCCATTGATCCTCTCATCGAAGTTGTCCTCATCTCAGGTTGTCCTCCAAAAACCTTTTTTCAATTTTATCCTGTAAACATGAGCAGTTCAAGAATTATGTTAAAACAGTTTATATAAAGACAATATTCAGTTCAAACAAACTCATGAGACAGTTTAAGTGAAGTACTATTTACAGTGAGCTCTGTCCGTCAAAACACATAATTTGTTCCTTTATAAATCATCGATAAGTTATAATTTATCATACCACCATTCAAAGGCTAGTTTTGCAACAGGATCCACACTTTTATCTTCCAATCAAATCATCATATCCTTTGCTGTTAGGTTTGATCCAACCAACTCGCTGAAAACAATTGAAAGAAAATCACACAACATCTATCAAACTGAACCTTATAAACAATTAGAAAAAGAATCACATAACATTGTCATAAAGTTTTGATTTACCACATAGTAAACTCACCGAGAAATTTTCCAAGACATTTCTATCATCTATTTCAAGTGAACTCTTTTTCGAGAACTTCTTTGCTGCGCGAGTGAACTATTGATCAATCATTATTCTTTTCCCTTCTTCCCTTTAGGAGCTAAGTTCACCCTTTTTTCTATGTTTCCTCTTTTCGTTTCTCGAGGATAATTCAAACTAGGTTCTTTTTTTCCAATGTCATCTTTTTTCTCCTCACTGTCATCCTTCTCCTCCTCACTCTTACAAACATCCATTTCCTTCTCATTCTCACCTACAAAACCACAATATCAAGCAATCATAAAAAAGAAAGAAGAACTTACATTATATAAATGAAAAAAGTGAATATTTATTTTACATAAGTCTTTTGGGTCTTCCTGATCATCAGTTTTCAATGCTCCATATTTCTTGGTTAGATGTCCACGATTTCATGTGGCTTCAGTTGAGAAAGCAATCAGCTGGTCGTCTACGATAAAGAAGGAACAATAATCTCCGTCTAACGATACATCCTAGGGATTCTCACATGATTCGTTGGATTGTAGATGATGCCTTCCAGAATCTTATATATCCAAACCTAACAAGACAGTTCACAAGTTAAAAAAACCCAGTGCACAGAAAATTACACAATAGTTTATGAAACAAACACAAGCAGTTCACAGAATTTCTACATACAAAAATAGCAAAAAGCACATCCCTCGACCTAAGGGATGTTCGAAATCATTCTATCTTCCTTCTTTTCCTTCCCTTTGATCATTGTATTTGTAGGTTCCACAGACTTATACTTGAATATGACGTCAAGAAAATATGTATGAACCGTCTTACCCTAAGCATATTCTCCGATTTTTTTGAATCGTCAACATAATTGAAAATGAAATGCGGAGTGTAAAAGGTGGTCTTCGGAAAGAGAACAAGGTTGCAAACAAATAGTATAAAAACCTAGCAAAGTCACGGGATGTGCCCTCATCTTCCCCAACAACCAATGCAAACAATTTTTCACATAGCTCTGTTCTATTCACCATCTTCTCCGTCGTATAAAATAGTAGATCAAAAGTTTTATTTTTTAGGTTACCCAACAAATTCACATTCACATTTACACCAACCATAAGCAAACCTATTATCAAAGAAATGTGCTCCATAATTAGTGGAACAAATGTATGCTGTTTACCCAAAGCAATAACCGCCATGGGATCTAGGATTATTCAATTTAGAATCATTTTAAACCGTGCAAAAAATATCGTAAGATTCGGCATATGTAGAAAATAAGAAAAAAGAGTCGAGCTTATATTTGCGCGACACGTATCCGACAATACATTCCTCAATTCGTCCATCTTTTTACTGAAGTAAGAAATCGCACACAGGGTTTATAAGAACATCAATTTCTTATCCTTTTTTTCTCTAGTAGTCATCTTTGTTGTCTTTGTCTACTTCTTGCCTTTAATCATCCTTGGCTTCTTCGTGGTCTTTGTAGTCATCTTACCTTCAATCTTCGTCTTGTTTCTTCGTCGTCTTGTTTTTTTGTCGTCGTCGTTTGGGTTGTTCTGTCATCGTGTTTCGTCGCTTGGCCATTTGCTTCGGTGGCGCCATTGTTTTGCTAGGACACTTTGTTCTCGACATTGTCGACGGAGGTTTTGAAGGAATTCAAGGAATGGTTGGATTACAACTGTAGAGGAAGTTTGAAGAGATTGAATTGTAAAGATGGGATATTTAAAATTATTTTTATTTTTGAAATTCACTAATCATTTTATATCTGAGACACAGCAACCACCTGTTCATACTTCCCCTCACTGTAGGCTTCACATGTGTCATTTTCTATTTCCACGGACAACACAAAGCAAATCTCCATAGAAAAGACACATCCATGGCTTTGATGGAAAGAAGAAGAACCCCTCACGATTCACATTGTGCATCAACAAATCAAGCTCGACCCATAAAAAAACATCAAGTTAAACATCTAATTTCATACTACTATTGGGTCGATCTCTTGTTCTTTGATTTTGGAGTTTCTCTTCGAACACCTTAACCCTAATTTATGGTTGTGGTTCACAAAATACGCCTTTATTGAACTTCGATGTCATGAAGTTTCACTTGTTGTGAATCATTTGAAACTATTGATTTGAACGATTGACTCCAATCAATTTGTCTCGATGTTGATTCCCGAATTATATATATTTTTCTCTTTTTTTTTTTTTTGAACCTATATTTTATATCTTGGGTTTTCCTCATATAGGCTAAAAGTCATCGTGTTTGAGCCCTGTAGCGATGTTACGTTACTGTTGCATCTGCCCCATATTTCCATCAAAATAATTATCTTTTTTTAATTGTATTTTTTTAATATTGATTAAAAATATTATCATGATCCTAAATTATTTACAACCAATTATTGATCCTAAAAAAATTACAATCAATCAATTTAACATAATAATTTAGGTGTGTGATATTTTTTCTTATAAAGATTTATTGATCCTTTGACTTGAGTGTGTGATAAAAATAAAAAAATAATAATAAAATAAATTAATATAATATAAAATAAATAATAAAAAATTATATTTTTGTAAGTAAAATATTATCATGATCAGCGACGGTGAATCTCGAGCTCGGCTTAGAAATGGAGGAAGACGAGAGAAGTGAACCGTCGATCGCGTCGACACCATACCTCGAGCACGCGAATCCGAAACCTCATGGTGTCACCCAAGCTCAGCTCTCCAAGTTTCAGGTACTTCCCACCCAAACCCTAATTCTACATATTTCGAATTCAGAGTTCTCTTGCATTCGATTTGAATGTGGTGATGGGTTTGAATGGATACGGTGAGATTGGATCTGAGTTATAGGTATCGGGAGAGTTGGTTTCTCATGATATTTTGCGATTGTAAAGGTTATGACTTTTGAGCACTTATTGTGATTGGTTCAAGTTAATCAACCCTATTCGCCTTTAAGTCGCAAAGGACATAGTAGCTTGTGATTTGTTAGGCAAAGTTCATGAAACTTATGAATGGGTAACGATCTGTGCAAATGTTTTGAGCTTGCTGCCCATTTCCAACTCGTTTTTTGGGAGTACTTGTGGCATCGATTATTATGGTATCACTTGTTGCTTTGCACCGTTGAGCTGATTAGTTAGACTCTTGGGATCGCTCTGGTGGTATGACTGTATGAGTACTAGGAGAGCTTGATCTTATGGTGTGGGTTTGTGTGATCTTTTGATGAAGCACCAAGGATTAGCAGTCGGTCAGCTAGAAGGATGGTTTGGTTTTACTTCGTAAGTGTAGGTTAGTTCATATTTTGATTTCTAAGAGATTCGGTCTTTCCATCGGGCTTATGTGTGACAACTATCAGTCGCGGCAGTTGAAGTCTTGTGTTGATGTTTGGTTTGGTCTGTTCCATTGGACATTTGAGGCTCATGGGTTTTGCTACCTGGGGTTTGATGTAAAACTACTTCTCTTGGAATTCCTTTGGGCAGTGTTATTTGGGTGTAAAATCTTGTCTTCTGTGACTTACAGAAGTTTGACCGTCTGGGAACATGATATTGATCTGGAAAGTAATCAAGGAGAAGGGTTCCATTAGTACGTTGCATCCTAGCAAAGCTATCTTCTACCATGTTCATGTTTCTTTCAGATCATGTTTTGGATTCTACCCATTTGATTTCGTTTTGTTATGGGATAATTTCTTACTCAACTCAATGTCGCAGGAACTGCACAGGAGACGATTGCAAATGAAGTCAAAGTTTAAGCACAAAAAGAAAGCAAAGGGTTGGTACTGTTCTAAGATGTTCAGATGTCACAAATGAATTTCAGGTTTGGTGGAGCTGCTCATGTAGTCTCTGTTCTTTATGATATACTGGTGTGGCCTTTTGCAGATGGGAAGGTTCTGAAACTTCAAGAGAAGAGTCACAACGAGACAGATAATATTGATGTTAAAGCTGATAAATTGGATGCTTCAAGCACGGCTAAGGACAATTCAGCATCTTTCCAGATTGGCATTGATCAAATATTGAATAGAAGGCCTAAATTACATTGGGGGTAAGAATTTCTACTGGAAATTAGCTGATGTACCCCCCAAACGTGATCAAATTCACTCGCCGGCCGAGTTTGCGCTCTTTATACAGCCATGTCAGCGATTGGAATCGAAGTTGCACATTGGGTTCACTGTTTATCTTGGAATGTCTGATATTTGATAATGAAATGATTACCTCTTGATCGTACTCTTTTTATTTTTATTTTTGCTGACAGGCTTGATGCAAAAGAGAGGTGGGAAAGAAAAGCTAACATGTAGAACGCAATCATCAAATATGAAGTGTCTCAACTGTGTAAAACTCATATGCTAAGCTTCGGTGACAGAAAGAACAGACGTGCAAGCAGAGGGAGCTATGCCGGCATTGTTAGTAGCATAATCGCAGATGAAAGATCTTGCACAAGCCCTACCAGAGCTCGACCAGATAACGGAAGCCTTGTGCGAGCCCTTTCTATTGTCACATGAAGGATGTAGAGTGGCTAAATCCGTGGAATCTCTGTATTGCTGCAAGTCACGTACGCTTCATGCGCTTGTATATTTGGATTCATCGAGGACGAGCAATGCATCTTTGACCTTTGATCTGTGTTCATGTGTTTTCCTTTCTGCTCTTTAGTACTTGGTTCTACGCTGGGGCTACAGGGATAAGGCGCATTTATATTAGGTGCGAGGGAAGTATGTTTGCCAGGAACTACAACCTCAAAACTGTGCTTGAAATGCTGTGTACAAAGAATTCCAAAAGCCAAATGCCTGATGTCCAGCATGATGCGCAAGCGACAACCTTTACATACAAAGAAATGCCATAAGCTCGATTACCAAAGTGAACATAGCAAGCAGTCGACTACTCCCATAGTATTTCTGCGACAGTTGCAGTTCTGTTATCTGGTGACACACTTCATATTATTTTACAGGTTGACTACAAACACTGAGATCTGGGATTTCAAATTCAAAGTTCAGCAAAATGTGACTCAGGATCGCTCCTCTAAAGCATGACCAACTGGCATCAAACAAAACTGGGAGTAAACAAACACACCAACGGCTTCGCTACAGAACAGAAGTCGCCTAAATGAGGCTCTTGAAAGGAGAAAACAAAAGCCTTCGTTAGTATCTAGGACTCTCCCGAGTCTAGAGGAGCGTGTTATTAACAACGTCAAAACGAGCATCTGCATCAGACAGCTGGGTTCAAGGCACGCTCTATCTCCTCAAGCGATCGGCCCTTGGTCTCCACCACATTTCCAGCTATGTACAAGACGGCCAAAATACAAACCAAAGCAAACCCTAGATAAACTATACTTATCCCAAACTTGTTCACAACGCTCAGGAAGTAGAGGCCGATGACAAAGTTTGATATCTGCAGAATAGCACAGAATTACACAGTAAGATCTCCTAATCCAGACTTTCTCAAAACCACACAATGTTGCTATCCTTTGGACGTGCCAGATAACCTCCAACATGAACTCACTCACATATCACGATGTTAAATAAACGGCTTTGAAGTAGCCAAACAAGCAAATCAAACCTAGAAGGTTGTCTCATCTACCAGATGGACTATTCTCTATGTCCAAGTCAGTTGCCAATTACATGACTAACATGAGGGGGGAGGGGGGGGGGGGGGGGGGGGGGGGGGGGGGATATTGCATGTCATCCGGCCGCACAGTATATTTTCAAAAGCAGAAGGCAGATTCTACTATAGTTTATTTTTTCCCCTCCCATGAATAGAGCAAGCGTTGCTTACCCAATGCATGCCTAAAGACAGGGCAACTGCTTTGGCCCTGATTCTGGAAGGGAAAATCTCCGGAAGTAGAAGAGCGGGCACAGGACCAGCACCCAGGGAGAAAGACAGCACATATCTGCAAAACCCAAAATATTTAAGCATCCATTAACATCAGCATCATACAAAACAAGACAGTAACAATCATTCCAGGAGAAACCTTACAGAACGGTTCCCAGAACTGCGATTGGTCCAGCATAAGGCGCCAAAGCACTCCACGTGAAGGACAATGATAGTAGCAACATTGAGGTGGCCTGCAAAGGAGAAGAAAATCAATTAGCTAGCATGAACTCATTGAGAAGAGTCATGTTCAACGATAGGCGATACTCCTCAAAACAATATAATGCCAAGGAAACAATATGAATGGGAACAACACTAATGATACACCTAAAAAACTACATGATTTAATTACCATTCCAAGAAAACTTGTAATTAGCAGACTTTTCCTTCCTTTATTATCCATCAACGACGACGCAACAGCAGTACCTGCAGCAAGATGAAATGTCATTTAGTCAATTTCATGTGCTATGTATATGATTCTCAAACATGCAACATCACAGTGAGAGCTTACCAATAACATTTGCTGCCCCTACCAGGGCACTAGCTGCAACATCAGATGCGACCCCAGCACTTCGAAATACAGAAGTTGAATAATAGACCACGGCATTTATTCCAGCGAGCTGCTGGAACAAGAAAAGCGCGGCACCAACACTCACCACTGCATCAAACAACAAAGTTTACCTCTCTCAAAATAAGCAAAATTCATGCAGTAAAGAATCCTCAATGGCCAAACAAATCAGAATGAACCAGCTCTTTCCCATAAGCGGTACGGGAGGAAGGTGGGGAACAGCTTATGCAGATTTGTTATGAAAATATCTACTCTCGCTTTTGGCATACCTGTCCAATAACGAGTGCTGAACAGATCAAGCCAGCCAGCTTCTGGTTCGGACAAGCCTTGGGCTGTTGCTGTCAAATCTAACATAACTTCTGGGACTCTTTCCTCTCCATAAAGGGATGTCGCGGCTTTCTCAGCCTCTACAATCTTACCTTGCTGCACATACAAGTCACATTGCCAAACATTATACTCCATGATAAGGCCACCTCTATCATGGCAGATGAGCAAGTCATACGATAAACAAGTCCAAGAAAACCAATGTGATCAACTGTTGCCCGAATTATGAAGTCTACCTGAAAAAGCCACCGAGGACTTTCAGGACAAAACGACATCCCAAGCACTAGCAGAACTGATGGAATGATTGCAATAGCAAACATTGTCCTCCACCTGCAACGCAGCATGCAAGGAAAGTGTAAGAATTTGAAGAACTACATGCATTTTAAAAGTCCAGGAGCTGTCCGTAGCTTTTCAGTCTTTCAGATTCTAGTCCTATTGAGGTTTGCTTTATAAAATCAAGCACATTCCTCAGAGACAAGGTATACATTCAAACGAGTAACTTCAAACATCTGTTATTGGCGAAAGCAAAGATAAGAAAAGATAAAAAAAAATCTCTTTCTAGAAATTTTTTCCCTCCAAATATCTCACCAAACAGCTTGAAAGGCTATTCAAATGTATGCCTATAAGTTAACTGCACTTATAACGAGTTCAGGAATGCATTTAATCAATTCTCTGAAGTGTTCAAGTTAAACCATAATTAGATGCTTGTGAGTGAAGCAAAATTAGTTCATGTCATGTTTCTACCTTTACCTGACGCATAATTCTATCCTCTCATGATGTCAGTAATTTCCTACAATTTGACCATTATAAACCTCATGGTTTATGCACGCAACACCGGAATAAAATACAGTCATACCATAGAGGATCTCCAGCCAAAGGTAGTCCAGCAACTAGGGCTGCAAGGATCCCAATGCAAATAAAAAGCTGGTTCACAGATCCAAGTGCTCCTCTGATCTCTGTGGGTGAGATCTGTCAAAAGGAAACTTTTGCGAGTCAGTTGTCATAATCAAAGAAAGCTCAAAGCCCTAAATATTAACGGGTGAGATTTGCTTTACATTCATGATTTCCCTGCATCAACCTCATCAAGCACCAGGTGAAAACTGTGTTGCATTCGCATCCATGCAAGCGATCAACGATTACCTCGGATATGTACAAGGGAACTAATGCAGAAGATATGCCAATTCCAATCCCACAAAGCAACCGGCCAACCATCATTCTCTCCACACTTTGTGCTGTGGCACTAAAAGATCATATAAAGATGTGTCAATACAGGGTTGATCACGTGAAGATCACAACAACATAAAGAACCTAAAACACACCAGATAAAGGCTCCAACTGCAAGAGGAATCGCATCGAGTAGGAAGGTCTTTTTCCTCCCAAATTTATCAGCCAATGTTCCACCTGTGAAGGAGCCCACAGTCGCGCCTGCGAGTAATGTACTGACCACCCACCCTTCATGAAAGATGTAGATGGTAACCAATTAACACGAGATCATACACGTAAAACTCATTTGCTTTCGGCATACCCAAATAAAAGTCCAGACCCTAGCTTTTATAACTATCAAATAACAGTTCAATTGCATCGGCACAATCCCATTCCACTCTGCAAAAGTGAGCAAAGGCTGCCTGTGGGTGACGATGAACAAATTGTATTTTAAGCACCCCAGGCAAAAAGAAATGATAGTTGATCCTGCAGCCCATCCACATAATAATATAATAGTAGCTATTGACATCTTCTGTGATCTCTTACTGTTCTTGCTTAAAGTAAGTCATGTATAACCTGGGTTGAAACCCATAATACTCCCTTTTTATTCAGCAGAATGGACATAGCTTGCATCAAGCTACACAACATTTTTTTTGTAAAACATACATGTAACAGCACTTGCCTTGTAACACTGCATTTCCCGAAATGCCAAGATCTCTGGATAAGTACTCAAGGGCACCATTGACTACACTGCCAACAGATAAAAAAAAAGGAAACAGTAGTAAGCATCATACATAACAAAGCAATAAGGGAAGTGGTCGCAAGAGACTGTACTATACATCAGAATTCAGATTGGAGCTCATTCGACTAGTTAGAGCAAGAAATGCTGACCTTGTCATGAAATCAAACTTAACCTATAGAAACAAAGAATTTGAGTCGTCGAGAATGTTTGTGATGATTAAGTTTACATAATACTACTTGTCAAAGGCAAAAGCAGTCACAAGGCTACAGAAGAGCTTCGCTGCCTACAGTACAACACAGGTAAAAATCATCCGGCTGCTTTTAATTAAGAGGAGTTAAGATAAAAATAATATTGTAACCAAGCCAAGACTCATAGCAACAACACATGACTAATTGTTCAATTTTTTTCTCATACAGAAATTAAAAGGTACTGTAATTTCCATGGCAGTCACAACTCAAAAGCGGAAGACGTCCACATCCTCGAATTTTCCCAAGGAGAGTAAGACACAAAACTTTTGGTCATATGTGCACCACACAACCACTTGACAATGAATCTAACGTAACAAGATGCTACAGGCAAATTCTAACAGAATGCGTAGTAGCATCAATGTGCTAATGAGAGTCCGGAAGGGAGTGCCTCTCCAACAGTACATGCAGTTAATATATAATATAACACTGTCGCTTTGAGCAGACACACTTCAGTACTCCTATGTGTCCAAAAAAGCAATCGATAAGCCAAAGAAGCTGATATACACAGCTGGACTCGGAGACATCCCAAGAGCTAGGGCTCACCCTAGATGATATCCGAAGAGAATAGCTCCAAGACAGGCCACACCAACATAAGGCAAAACCGAAGCAGAAGATTTTCCTGCATGTCTCGAAGAAGAAGCGTCTTCAAGATCTCCTGCTGCATTTGTTTTACAAAAAAGTAGTCAAAACAACATGAAAACTTCAATAAAATCATCTCTGAAGAAAGAATGCTCAGAAAGTTTCAGTGGAATGTAATAGAATTAGAAGAAAATTAACATGATCTTTGTACTTGCATTATTTGAACAGACTCTCTGCATTAAAGTAAATGGATTCCAAGTATCTGTGCTTCCAAACCCATACAGGAGGTCGATCAAGCGCAGATATCTTTTTCATTCTGCATTCTACTACCCACAAATTCAAATATTTTCCATAAAGGTAGTCGCCATCCCCAGACATATCCTACTATCCAACTAGTGTTGATGATCGTTCATGTAAGATTTCTTAATTTGCCGAGCCTAGCTGGGTTATCTATAGGGAAACAGAAGCCTCCTATGGGAGAGAGCCAAGCTCGAGCCTGATCCTTTGTTCAAGACATGAATGTCTAGACTAGATCATGAAGCAGTGAAGGTAAGGATGTCTACCAACTCCCCCACACCAAGGAAACGAGGTAAGTGGGAACTGGCCGCTAGAGGGCCCGTTTAAACCAGTATTCTGCCGGTTAAAACTCAATTTCATGCAACCAGATATACCAGGGAAGACCATCACAGCCCAGACCACTTAAGAGCAAAGAACAATCTCTCAACTAGACAATCACTACATCACCACAAATAAATACTAAAGCATAAATTGAGCATAACCCATCTAGAAATCAGACCACACCCAGTGATCAAGAAGGAAAGCGAACCGGAAGCTTGAACCCTGACTGATCTATACTTCGCAGTAGACGCTCCAAGCATCCGATCCACGCCCATCCACGCGATCCCCGCTCCCATAGAGACCCGAAAACCCGAATCGCCCAATCCACAGCACCTAGTTCTAAGCTTCTGAGTACAACCTACAGTTCTGAGCCCATGATTACCAAACCCCAAGCTCCTGCTTCTCACTCCACCCACAACTCTACTCGTTCCCCTACGCTTGCTGATATCAGACCCTATTGCCCCCTTCACCACATACGTTGACGCTTGCATCTTACACACACCTGCCAAACCCAAACCTCATTTATTTATATCATCACAACCAATAAAAACCCATCAGAAAAGTCAACAAAAGAGAGTACTATTAGCATAATCAGCATCAACAATCATGAAAATGGACACCTTTTGGATTACCCAGAAGCAGAAAAGTGAAGGAATCAGTGAAAAAAGTCTAGAAAATGAGTGATTTAGATAAATTACTAAGAATTGTTGATGTGGGTCGATCAAAGATTGCTCTTTTCTGGTCTTTTGAACTAGAATTCGATCTGGGATTGTGTATTTTCAGTTGTTTGAATTGATCAAAGCATGAAATGAGGATATGTGGGATGGTAGAAGCATAACGGAACCCATCATTTGATTGATTTTTCCTTTTTCTTCAGATTTTGTTGGGATTTTTTTGGATTAGATTTGGTGACGGGGTATCTGTAGAATGTGTTGGATATCGAAGGTTTCTAGTGGAGAAGCACGTGAAACGTGACGTGTCAGTGACACATTTTCGATGGATGGATCCGATGTGTATCTAATGGATACTTCCTCTCCTCGATCGCGTTAGGATTTGCGGAGATCAGAACCGACGGTTCGAACAAATTTCTCTTGCGTAAATCTATCATGAAAATCGTTAAATAAGTTATTTCATATGTCTCATAATAATTTTAATATTTGATTATATTCGTAATAAAGATGTTCAGATTATGAATATATATTAAACAAGTTTGGATTCAAAATAATTGAAAATGAATAGAATAACCTTGAATCAATATATATACATGTGATATTTTTGCTCTATCTTATATGAATAAATTATTCTCAACAATCCAATCCATTGAAGATGAAACAATGTTTTTTTAACAAGTTGTAAAACATTAAAAATATGTTAAGTACTCTCTCTCTATTCTAAATTAAATACAACGTTTTCTCTTATATAGGTCGTTCCAAAATAAATGAAAATGTTTTCTTATTTATGAACTTTTTTATATATTTTCTTCGTCCCATAAAAGATGTAACGGATTGATTTATCAAACGTGTCGATGTAAAATTTGACACACGTACAACGATGATGAAACATAATTTTATTGTAAATTTATCGTGAAACATCAATGATTGTGTAAGTTATATACTTCAACCTAATATATATTACGGGACAATCAAAAGTGATTTGATATAAAAACGAGATTTGTATTTATACGTATAAAATAGTGCAAAATATATATGTGTTGTATTTTTCGCATGAACAAAGAAGTATAAAACTATCAAAACACCTATTTATATCACATCATCTTTTTTTTTTTCTCTTTTCTTTCTCTCACATATTCACAAGCATAAAAATGATATTATCTATTAAATTCAACACACGTAAAATTTTTTGTATCAGATTAAAATCTTTTGATTAAATTGAAACTTTGGGATATTATCTTAGACAAAAACAAAATTCATACCTTATCTTTACAGACTTATAGTACAAAGAAGTAGGGTGATTAACAGGAGTTACTACCTAAAACAATTTTATTCCTAATAAGTTCCCTCACATGATTTTATTCTGGATTACCTTCCCGTTAATATTTTTTTTTTTACTTTTTTTTATAGATAATTTGGTCAAATGCACTCCAAAAAAGTCACCTATTATTCACACCGAATCATCCCCCAAATCCAATTTTCATCAATTTCATGTTTCATACCACGACCATCCCCAACCTGGACTTCCCTCCATATGAAATCGCAGTGCCCTCATTACGGATTGTTAGCTAAATGTCACCTTTACTTTTGGAGCATCATATTAAATATGAAAGGAGACTATGCGTTAAGTGTGTCGGTTTATATTTTTCATGTGTTTTGTCTATATTATTAATGCATAGTTATGGTGTGTGAGAAGGTCTGAAAATACAAAGAGAGAGACAGTGGATTTTGATGCAAAATCTGGTTTGCATAGTCATGTTTAATGGAGCAGCTCGAGGATCATCCGGTATCCGATCGTCCTCAAAATTGGTCAACAGGTACACGATATCTGTTTCTTTATATCCAACGGTCCATTTTTTTTATTGATAGTAATGAACTTTGTTCCAAAACGTGAGGTTAAGACGATTAGACATTAGCTTTCACATAATTATAATATATATATAAAGATAAATCGAGATACTCGTTATCCAATTGTATATAATCAAATGTTATACACTTCATGTTTAATAAATTAGAACTATTGGTATTTTTTTCGTTCCAAAATATTCGTAAAAATTGTAAATTGAACAAGGATTTAGGAGACCGTAGGAATTTTGTTCTTTTATCAATATGTCCCTTGAAAAAACGGCAGAGAAAATAGAGAAAAGCTAGTAAAAAGTGAAAGAGAAAATGGTCATGGGCTGAAATGATAATAAGAGTTAAAAGTAAGGGTATCGTCGGAAGTTTAAATAACTGGGGACCAACTTCGCAAAACGTACGATGGAGTTTTTGTCGGACAAAGGCACTATAATTTTCTCTTTTTCAAAATAAAAAAATCGAATGAAATTAAACTATACGAAAGAATCCAGCGTAAAATATAAAAAATATTGTAAATTTTATTCAAATTTAATTATCTTTTGGAAATAATGTATTTTTATATAAGTCTAGATATTTTCTCTATTTTTGAGGTTATTAAAAACATTTATATAATTAGGTATTAATTAGATCTAATCATCTCAATTAATTAAATGTTGATTAATCATCTTGAATCCTATAAATAGAACTTATTTATAAAATTTTATGTACATATTTCTAGAAGAAAAAACTTTTTTCTCTTTCTAAAATAATTTAATTATTTTATTAATTTCTATAAAAACATTTTTTAAAGCCTCACGAAATTTAATTGATTTTTTATTCTTTTCTATGTGCAGAAGAAGAAAACTTCGATTTTGAGGACAATCAAGACAAGGTTACTTTACCCTTTTTAACTTTCATCACAAATTAACTAAGCGAAAGAAAAAAAAAAAAGATAACAAAATTGAAACCGATTTTTATTGATCAATTAGAATTTCCTCCCAAGATCTACAATTGCTCGAAAAAGACCAATATACATACAATATTGGACTTTTTTTAACAAGAGTCAAGAAAACCTTATGATAATGGACCATTTTCGGATAGAAGATGTGAACAAGACATTGGACACTCTAACAAAGTATTTGACAATTTCTTTATAAAAAAATATGGAAATTCATTTTTAGCACAATAGAAATTATTCGAAATCAATCCCTATTTGACTAGATGTATCTAGGGAATAGTCCCTTCAAACTCCATTTTTCCTAGATACATATACCCAGTTATTTTTTAAATTATTTTAGAATTAAGACTGAATTGAAAATTTAAAAAGACCTAAAGTCAGAAATTTATCAATAGGCAGTGTTGCCCCAATCCCTAGCCAAAGGGCGACCGCAGTACCAAGCAAAATGACAATTGTCGCGAAAAGGATTTTATAATTTATTAACATTCTCGAAAATAATCGTACAGGTATTGAAACAATTAAAAGAAATCCATGAAAACAATGCACCATAAGGAAGAGGAAAGAGGATCGGCCTCGTTAATTTGATTATGGTGACTTGAAGATTTATGTTATTGTGCAATCTTCATCCTCGTTATGGTTGTATTGTCGTTGCCGTGATTGTGCTCGTCCCTCATGTTGTGTTTGATGATACAGAGAAAAAGTTGTTGCGATGGAGGTGAAGATGATGGTAGTCATAATGGTGATGATAGAAGTGGCAAATGTGGTGGCTTGTCGATTGGTGGTACTAAGATCAACCATAAACCATTAAAAAAGAAAAAAAAAAAGATCTTATGACTAAAAAATATGTCCAGGTTGACGATTGGAATAAAGTCTTATTATTAAAATAAAAGGTAAGAAACACAACTTAAATGAAATTTATATATTCTTTAAAGAATTTATATTATTAAAAAAATCTGGCCGTTAAGAATTTTTTTAAAATGATCAATTGATAATTGATATTATCACCCATCACTGAATGATAAATAAGATCCAATATTACCACTTCAATTCTCAATTTTTTGAAGGCAGTAAAAAACCATTACAAAATAGTGTGATTAAATTCCCATTGCTTTTATCAAAAAAATAAAATGAAAAAAATCCTATGCATTGTGTGGGTATAACAGGAAAAAAAAATAACTATTATCAACATGCAACATTGTACAACAATTATATTAATCATTATATATTTTAATATATTATTTTTTATTATTAGATGATACGACATGAAATTTATTTTGATATAAGATTATAATACGTAATTTAAATTATTTTTTATATTTCATGATAAATTTATAAAAAAATATTAGTTGTTTTGATATAGGATCATTCGTAATGTGACTAATTTTATAATCTACGTGATAGATATTATATTTTATATAGGACAAAAATAATGATAATTTTCATAGTATTTGTTTTCTATATGTTATGATATAAGTAATTTTACTCCTTCGATAGTATTTGTCTTTCGGTCTAAGGACCAAAAAAAGTACCAATTCAAGTGTTCCCTCACTGACAAACTAAATCGGGTTCAAATTTTATCCACACCAACATTAATCAAACTCTAAACTTCAGATCTTCCCATTCAATTCGCAATCTCAACTAAATCAAAACAAACTCCCCATAATCCAATTGGCCCCCCATAATCTGACCGTTGCAACTCAACAAAGAAAAAAAGAAAAATTAGAAAAATGGAAATTGAAACAAATAAAACCCCTCAACCTCATCTTCTTCATCTCTTTCTCCTCACCTCATCAAATCGGACCGTTGCAAATTAAATTTCTCTCATCAAATTCAGATCTCACAAATCTCTCTCACAGAAAACCCACAGCACCAATTCACCTGATTCGGCAAAGAAACCACCAAAATCGATCAATACGATCTCACAAGCTGCTCAACAATGGCGGATTCGAAATCATCATCTCTGCAATCAACCCCATCACTCCTCGATCTCCACGCGATCCTCGACCCATACACTCCCATCACCAATACCCGAACAAAACCCATCACAATTCCCCGATCGAACTCCACCGGCGCCCCCTTTTCCCCCTCCGATTTCAGCTTCGAGAGAGGACCGAGATACGACCTGTACTCTAAGCTCCGAGACTCAAGGATCCGATCCCGCTCGATTCCCAGAGAGCGAGAATCACTGATACCCAGATTCATCCCTCCTTCCTCCTCGTCTCCGGCGAAGAAATCAATCGATTTCTCGTCGTCGGTGACGCCGAGGAAGGAGAATCGGAGGCCAACGGTGATGGAGAATAATGTGGTGTTGATGAGTCCGGCGAAGTGTTTCACCACGCCGCCTCGGGATCTGCCTAAACCCTCTAGGGTTTTGGGGAATGGGGCTAAATTGGTCGGTGGAGGAGGGAGTAAGTCTGTGGGTGTCATGGGGAGGAAGAGTTGTGCTAGTTTTGGGGACCTGATGGGTTTCTCAGATGCTGTGGTAGCCCGAGAGACTAGGGGTGGTGGCGCCGGCGGTGGTGGAGGAGGGAGTCAGTCAGTGGGTGTTTTGGGGGAGAAGAGGGGAATGGCGATGGGGAGAAAGAGTTATGCTAATTTGGAGGATCTGAGAGGCCTGTCTGCGGCGGCTGCCAATGCTATTGCCCGAGAAACTAGGAGCGGTTGTGCTGGTGGTGGTGGAGGAATGAGTCATTCTGTGGGTGTTGGAGGGGAGAAGAAGGGAATGATGCAGACTAGGAAGAGTTATGCTAGCATGGATGAACTGAAGGGAGTGTCATCGGTGGCTGCCGGAGAAAGCAGGGGAGGAAAAATTGGAAACATGATTGAGAGGTTGAAGGCGGCGGCCACTGGTGGAAAGAGGAGTGGTGGTGGTAGCGGTGTGGTGGAGAGGAAGAGCTATGCTAGTATTGAGGAGATCAAGGGGCTGGCTGCAGCCGACGGTGGAGCTGGTGGTGGGTTTGGGGTGCCTAGAGGTGCTAGGACGCCGGGGAGGGATGGTGGTTTTGGGTACAGGCATTGGTGATTCGTTTGCTGCCTACGTTCTTGGTGATTCGTATGCTGATGCGTATTCGATTACTGCTATATTGCTTCTTGTCCTACATACATGTTTGCTTCCACTTTTTGGCTGGCCGGACATCGGGATTGGAAGTTGGTCTCGGGTACAGGCATTGGTATGAGATGATTCGTCTGCTGTCTGCTGTCTACGTTCTTATGCATATATTCGTTTGCTGCCATATTGCTTCTTGTTCTGCATACACATGCTGGTTTGATTCCACTTTTTGGCTGTGATTTTGAGGTTGTATAGGCTTAAGGTTCCGATTTGATTGCAGTTGTTCTGGTGTCACATAAAGGTCATTCCGGAGTTTTTGTTTCAGCAAAGAATGAACTTGTTTTGCTCTGTATTTGTCGTTGTTCATCGATAGTCGAGTAATACTGAGAAATGGTGCAAACATATATAGAACACATGGTGTCATCGATGTGGAGGCATATAAAAATCTGATATAGTCATATAGGTTGTAACTATAGCCAACAACAGGACCCAGTATGTTATGATGCGTGCAGAAAGCAAATTCCAGGGTTAGCAGATTGGCAAGCTCGGAAAGCCAAATGAGTCGCTTGAAAGGTATATCAAGGTGGTTTTCTAACAAGTCTGTATCATAGTTTCAACTAATCATCTTAGAACCATTTTTAGTCAGGAAAATCTGTACCAGAAATAGAGTAGTACACATTTCCCACCTGCACTTCTGTCTGATCCAGTTCTTCACTTATTTTACATGGTAAAAGGAATTAGGTAATCGATTCAACAGCAAAGGAATTTCTTTTTAACAAAATGTGTTATTCCAAAGAACTTCGAAAATCAATCTATTGAGAAAATGCAAGGTACAACAGGTGAATCTTGGATACAACAACAATAATCCTAGGAGAATTTGTTTTCAAGTGAATGATAACACACTTCCCCAATCAAGAATCTGCAACGAAAACAGATTGCAGAAATTTACATCCTTTCCATGGTTGAGTCACACCGATAAGCTATCTATGTGTGAGGTTGGTTCATCACATAGGCTCCAATGGGCATTATATATTCCAAATCATCATCTCGGTCTTCATCAGAATCAGTCGGCTCATCATCCGAATCTCGAAAATAAAATATCTGACCTCTACCTGAAGCCTCAGCTACAATTGGCTTTTCAATTGATCCCATATCATTTTTGCTTTGCAAGAGAGACTGCCGACCATCATAGATCTGTTCAGCTTTGGTTTTCTCTGCAGCCAACAAATGTGTTAGTATAACAACCAGTTCTCACATAAAAGAAAATGAACGAATAAAAGGAGCAGAAGGAAGTGATGGGATAATCTGATTCAAGCATACTACCTTGATGTTCAAAAGGAAGTACGACTTTGGAGCGATCGATTTGCTCTTTCTCTGAGAGCTGTAGGTTGAATTGTACCTGCATATACGGAATTGGAAGACAGGTATTTAAATACATACCTAGAACAAATTTATTGTCGTTTATCCTCTACGCCTTAAGATGTAACACAGGTGCTCATTATAACGGATCATAGTGGCTGCAGTCATTACAGACAACATCATTGTCTTACAACTGAACTATTTGGTGATCAATAGGCACGACTAGAAAACACACTTGGTAGAACGAGACAGAGAATACACAGTTTCAATGTTATCCAAAAAAATTATATCTCGACTCTAAACTATAAGATCTCTACACTGATAGATATGCTTCCAACGAAATACACATAAATAAAATACTCTATGACCCATGAATATCTAGAAATTCAGATTTAAACCCAAGTCACGTTAAAGAATTACAAATCAGACAAAGGATTAGAAAAAAGTAAAATGCACTTCCAGTATATATATATCAATGGCTATATTCAACATCCAGATGATCAAGTAAAATTAGAAGACGGAAGAGTTGGAAAAGGTGTAATCCAAGTAGATATAGAAATGACAAACCTTAGGCAAAAGAGCAGATACAGCTGATGCACCGTCTGACGATACAGGCATAAAAGCAATTCCTGCTTCTTTCACCTCAAATTTTTCCAACTGCAAAAAGGATACAAGAATGAAAAATGATGGCATCGAAATAGAAGGTAAAGAAAAATTTCAGAACAATTCAGATCATAGAAATTTTCTCACCATCAATTTGACTCTTCCATTTCTTCTCTTAGCACGCACATGAAACCTTCCTTTCAGAGCACTCTGCTCAGTTAAAGAGATAGCTTCAGGATTAACATTTCGCGCATTTCTAATCCCTGTGAATGATTCAACACTTGCCACAATAGAAGAAGCATACTCGACAGCACTGATGGTCCGCATGTCATGAAGATCTGAATGTACCATCCAAAGTGTACTAGAGACCTGAACTGCAAAGGAGAAAAATTCTCATAAGTATAATAGAATAAGAACACCCACTCCAAGGACTAACTAATCATGGACCATGTTGAAAACCATAACAAACGCAAAAAAACCTATCCATCAAATAGGCCAAACCTCCCTCATTTTGTAGTCACACGTAGAGCCGACTCCCTTGCAGTGGGATAAAAGCTAGGACTTTTAATGATAGATGGACATATGGATAAGCCATTATGCAAATGCAAACACAAAATAAAATGCATACCATAGTTACGGAGGCTATTGAGGAGTCCTGCAACAGAAGACAAAGAAGCATGCCTCAACATCTCGCTCACCTGAAAAGATAGATACATGTCATAGCTAACAGAGAAATGCTCGAACAAGGGGAGTTCCAACACAGATAGCAAGTATTTGGTTCCTTAAGGATGAACATCATCCTACAATGTATTTCCACATGAAAACTCATCTGCATATACCATGGTTTACTTGCTCCTGCACATCAAACGTTCTGTTGACACTACACTGTATGACGAATACTTGATTTGCCCAATTCTAAGTTCAAAGATTAATGTTAAACTTCATGTAACTAAACCTCCAATAAGTCCCTCGAAGATGATAGTGCCTACTTCTAGACGGATAAAACAAATCAGAGATCTAACATGTTCTTCCAATTTCCATGAGAATGTCAGCAGCTTAAATTGTAATGATAGGCCTACAGTGAGTTCTCAATCAATAAGACAAGACAGACACAACAAATCGATGAAAGAGATAGTACCGAATCTATGGCAACACAGAATCGATCTTTTCCTTGCCCAACCAACCCTGAAGTTGCAAGCAGACGATCAACCACTTAGAAAAGATCCTTAGCAAAATGACACACCAAAGAACGCCAAAATAAAATCCTGTGCAATGCATGAGCTAGTGTTCATAAATTTTAGCCCTAGGCAATCCATATAACATGAATTACAATTGAATAGCAGACATAGAGATCCATATCTTCCAGAATCTCCTATCCATCAACCACGTCAAAGAGCAGATCAAACTGCTACGAAAGACTAAAAGTACCCGTCTTGACTAAGCACAAGTTTTGCTATTCCTCTCTCAATCTCAAACGATTCACCCCACCAACAAAAAATTAAGTATAAAGATGAGCAGCATATCAAAAATAAAAATGAAATAATCACACCATACAAACCAAACTCTTGGTTCCACTTCCACGGAGTAATCCATACGCTTGGCATCATGACAACCAAGGCTATCAAATGTGTACAGCACCATGAACGGCCAAGAGCTATCCCAGTTCTTGAAAGTCGACCTTCAGCTGCTAAAAAGAAGTACTATGCAAAGAAAGAATCTGACTTTACCTTTGCCCAATTCAACAACCTCATTCAGCAACTTATCCAAATTTCTCACATCCCTATACACATTAACCACTTCTGAATCCTCCGACCCGCAACTAATCACTCCACTCTCCGCAAGTCTCCGCTTCCATCCAAGCGGGTCCGAATAACAATCCAATATCCTCACCCTGCACAACCATCATCACCACAAATCCAAAACCCATTTCAAATCCAAACCCCTATCTCAGAAAAACAATTACACCTTGACTAAAAAAAAAAAAAAAAAAACGCTCACATTTTCTCTTGGTTTCCCAATTCGCTCAACAATCCCAGATAATACGACGGGCTCCGCGAAAACGCCAAGACAATAATGCCTCTGATATGATAACAAAGAATCGAATCACTGCTTCAATTCAAGTTCATTTTCGCTTGATGCTATTTGGGATTTTGATTTGGGCATAGTATACCTGGACATCTCGCCCTCCCCGGACCGTGTCATGGGACGGGAATTCCGGGTGGTTGTTGTTGTTGTCGTCGTCGTAGTAGTATTCCTGAATTGGGATTTTTCGGCCAAAATTGATGCGTAAAGTTGACAGAACACGTGATCGAAGACGTGGAGGCCGAAAGGGGATGCGATGGAGTCCTTGATTGTGAGAGCTTGAGCTTGTTCTCCCTCCTGTGACCCCTCACGGAGTGCTCTGCAGATGTATTCCGCCATTGATGGACTTCTAAAAAATCCTAAATTTTATGGTTTAAACTCTGCAGAAAACACAAAATAGAAATAAGGTGTTTACAATTTTGGTCGAAATGATACAAAGTCACGATCTTTGTGAGCTAGATAGGACGAATCTTAGTGTTCTACGAGTGAGTTCGTAAACGGAGAAGACTGAAGAACATATATTGAATCAATTGATGCTTTCGGCAGCTGGTGGTGTTCGGAGGCGGGTTGTCCGGTGGTGTACGAGTTGTGATGGTGATAAAGTCATAAAACCATCACCTCCGTAATCTACAGTAAAAAACCCTACTTTTATCTATGTCCAATAACAACTCCTTACACAGAATTTAAGTTATGTCCATTTCAATTGATATATAATTATTTGATTCAATATTAGATTTTAAGTGAAATTTTATGACAAAAAGAAATTTTTTAAAGATAAATTGAATTTATTATAACAAATGAGAAAAGATGTAATAAAATATATTATAACAAAATATGATTGATTTATTTTTTATTTATTAAAAATTTGTTAAAGAGAAAAGGTTATAAGTATATGTATTGAGATAAAAAAATATATTAACATATATTATGAAACGAATGAAGTATTTAATTAGCTCACTCAACCATCATATCTTGATATAAATTCATTTCAAGTTAAAAAAGTAAAAATAATTGCTATAAAATGATTTTTGCATTATATAATTTAAATATGTGTATTGTGTATCAATGGATAACAAAAATTATAGTTGCAATGTAGTGTCAGTTATAAATGTTTTACAGACACCGATGCACATTAATCCGTGAGCTTTGTTATTGATATCTATTAAGTTGTTCGGGTAGTGGTCATATCTCTTGAAATTTGCTTCTATATTTGTCTTGTTTGTTATTGCTTGTTTTCTAAAAGTTGTCCGACTCCTACTACCACCCCCAACGCCCGCTGCCCCCTCTTCTCTCTTCCCTTATCCATCCTCTCTTCCCGTCGCCACCACCACCACCCCCAGCCACTGCCAACACCACCACCCTCAACTCTCCCCGCGGCGTAGTTTCAATTGAAACAAGTTTCTTCGCGACACGATTGTTATATAAACTCCTGCATAAATACGCGCGGTATCCATTTCTTGTCAGATATGTATATGTATTGTTCATAATGATCATGCACATTTTCTGACTGAGTATATGAAGTGATATAGTTGATCCCATATACACGAGTTTCATGAACATTAGAAGTCATAACCCTAGAATTGTCTGCCATATATGTTTTACTATATAAAGTTAGCACTTCATAGCGCTAGAAACATTCCCTAGTTAGAATATCATATAGGAATACACATTATCACATCTGATACGACTGGCGATGCTTGATTACATGTCCTTGTTTATATATGCACATACAAGCGGTTATTTTCTGTTTCTTTGTGTTAAAACGTTCTCCACTTTGGTGCATCATCTTTAGCTTGAAAAATACTATCAATATTACAAACATAAATACGACTGTGCGCGTTGATAAATGTCTCCCCTTATCTCATCTTTCGAAAGCAAAAGCATTATGTTGAGCATAATGTGTTAGCAGAGCTCATATATTGCTTGCAAAGTGCTGTTTCTGGGAATGGTATGACCCTGGTTTTGCTCATAATGTATAATCTACTCGAAAAACATTTTGTACAGCTAGTAAACCTTCACTTGCTTGAGGATTCGACCCAAGTATTATAAATCAACTTAGAAGTTAAATCTAAGTTAGAAGTTACATTTTGCAAAATGATCCAAATATTGGAGTTAGAACGATATGGAGTTGTATCCCAATGACAGGTCGAGGTTGGGAGTGATATGGCTAGATTCACCCCGAGTCTAAACGATGATTCATGCCCTCCGAAGCAGTGACATCCCGGATTAGTCGACCGTTGATATATGTTCAGTTGTATTTGATGTTTATGTTTGATTTGGGTTAAATTTTGGTTTTGATTTGTATCCGTTAAACAGGTATCTATATTTTAGTGAGTTTTTTGAATTTTCAATTTATTTAAGAAAAATAATTAAATCTAATTTTTGCGAGTAGCAAAATATAATTCTTTTTGCATAAATTAGATTAATTTCTTTTTAAATAAAAATACTTTTGTGACGGATTAATTTCCTCTTTGACGGATCCGTTGCTAACATTATCTTACTATTTTTTCAATGTTTGTGTAATTAACGAAAAAATATATAAGTGAAATAGTTTAAAAATAAATTTACAACGGCATCCGCTGAAGATTAGGATGGAATTTTAAGATAGTGCGACGAAAAAAGTCAATTCGTTGCAAACAAATTTGAGGTTGCGACAGAATTTCTGTCGTTGCTCAAGTTTACGACGAATTTTTCCTTTATTGTGACGAAACATTTCCGTCGTCAAAATCGCCCATTTTTTTTTGTAGCGTTTACTTACCTATTTTGTCGTTTGTATCGAGATGATTTGTATTAACATTACATACTTGATGAATTGTCTTCTCCATCGAATAATGAGTTAAACCTCTATTTAGGATTATGATGTAATTGGATGATTCTATTTATGTCACTTTGGATCATTTATCTAGTCTTTGATTGTTTTATGGTTATGGTTTGTGGTTGTGCTTAATGCTTTCACGGTTTGTTCACCTATTTGATGATTTGTGACATGTCTTGATTCCGAGAGGAGATTTTTCATGTCAAGTCCCGGCCACTTACCTAAATGTTGAATGCGAGAATGAGAGATCGTTTACGCGACGCGTGAGATTATATTAGGAAATCCAAGTACTTAATGTTTCTAACACGCGACGGCCTCTCACCGAGAGGTGTTAAAAGAGGACATTTAATTGGACGTAATTACGGGTTCGAGAGAGTTTAGATTACAATTTAGGGAATCCAATCTATAACAAAAATTCATGAACGAGTAGATAATACGACATATTGACTAGATCAATCGAAAAACAAAATCATAACCCTATCTCATCACATATATAAATTCGATCTTTTCATATCGTTGTGTGTGTTTGATCCTTAGTCGTTTAGTTTAATGACATCATTATCTTTTGCAATAATGCAACCATCATCTTTAGATCATTTGACCAAAGAAAAACTATTAATATTTCGATCGTTAGAGTTAAGTTTTCGTGAGACGATAACTTTTATACTCATCTTATTACTTGCAAAAGTCACATATATAGTGCGTCACAAACATGCACCCCCATTATCCCGAATCAAAAGAAACATTTTGGCTCTACACAAAGTTTTATGTTTGTTTTGAATCTAAATTAATGCGGAGTAATAAAACCAATACTTTTTAGATGATAATGAGATTTACCGTAACTGAGAGAGGAGTTAGTAGAATATAGTGTAATGAATTTGATCATCTTTATATTAAAAGGTTGTCAAATTAGGTATGTTGTATATACTATTAGATGGACCAAGTTAAAAAACGTTATAAATAATATGAGACGAAAGATTTAACAAGTTTATAATTTTAAAAATTATTATATTCCTTGAAAAAAAATTCTATTTTTTTATCATTTCAAAACTTTTGGCAAACTCTTACTTTACAAACTAGTTGATTATCCAGGTCGTTCCGTTATTGTTGGAGACCCCACTCTTATTATATCGATGTGAATTATCTCGTAAAATAACAATAGAACTTCTCCAAACATTTGTAATTCATGGTCTAATTAGACAATATTTTGCTTCGAACCTATGAGTAGCTAACATATATTTGTGCATGATATATACTACATAAAAAATATTACTCTCACAATTTGTACGTAATATTCTCATAAAAAAGTTCATTACTTAGTAACTATATTTTTTCGCTTAATTGTTCATTTGTGTATCAAGCCATGAAAGTTCTAGAAAGGAAGATAAAGTTCTTCCATAACTTGTTTATCATTTTACGACTAATGGATTCTATACCATTTCTTGAATTTTTTAGACCAAAACGAAATTTCACTTTCATTTAGGTCTTGTTGCACAGAAGGTTCGTGCAAAATGCTTGAACATCTAGAACAAGTCATAAAATTGGAATAAATAAGTGATTGTTTGCCAAAATCCTCAAGTCAATTCCTAATCTAATAACAAATCTTTCGTCAACTTAAACTACTTTTCAACGTTTTCAATCCTATGAAAACTGGTGGGCAAAGTTTCAATAAAATTCCACCAAAACAACTGCTAGATCTACCACAAACTTCGGGGCCCTTTTGGCACGTGAGTTGAATTCAAGCTTGGCATCCAAGGAAATCCCACGTAGCCAAAAATGCCAACTCTGCTTTGTTTTCTCTTGAACCATGAATCCAATGCACGGATCATAAGATTTGAACATGCACAATTGTACATTGACATGAGATCTCTCATCAACATCACTTGATCTAAACTCGGAATCAAACCATCAGATAGATACGATGATTTGATAAATTTTATCTAATTTAATATATTGATTCATAATCAATTTAAATTATACATTCATGATTTTATTATAATTTTTATAAAAATGATGAATATTGTAAAATCTTTTCGTTTAAATCACATCTATATTTATCTACAGTATGTTTTTATAAATATTAATGACTTGGATCTAAAATGATTGTATACTTGATCAGTTTTCGGAACACTAGATACATAATGAAACCTCGGAAGCTTTATATACTTAACTCACATATTAACATCGATGTTTTATACTTTCATGGGGTCATAAAGTGGCATTAGACCTCAAAAGCCCTTGTTTGTCTCTAATCTTGCTCTCAACTGCCTTTGTACAATACTTTTTCACACGCAAAGTGCCATCTCCACCGACTCTTCTCCTTCATCTCCCTCTCCAATTCATCCCTTCATATAATCTCACAGAAATCCAGTGATTCGCATATTTTTCAACAGCCCAATCACAGAAAGTGATCCCATATCTTCTGCATTACTCTATCTGTAACCGTATCCCCTCAATCTTCTCATTTTGGCCCTATAAAGTCGAATCCAAGCTTGGGTTTTTCACCCAATGGCATGGATATATTCCCAACTAGATTCCATTATCAGCACCCATTTATCTTCTTTGAAGAACCCAATTCCCCATTTCATCCAAATCCCACTCAAATATGCTTGATTCTGATTCCCAACTTGTGGGAATACAAAGGGTTTCTTGGTATGCTTGGAATTTAGTGATTTTGACATTGTTGGATTGGTTTTAGGGTTTATTAGGGTGTTCTGGAAAGTGGGTTTTGATCAAGAAGTGATTTTGTTGTAGCTTTTGATGGAGGGTAATGGTGGGTTATCCAAGATGGGTAGGTTTCAGAGACTCAGGTGTTCAGTGAAGGAGTATGATTGGGGCAAGATTGGGTCTGATTCTGTTGTTGCTGGGCTTTGTTCAGTGAACTCTGGTGTCGGGATCGATCCAAAGAAGGCCTATGCTGAGTTTTGGATGGGAACCCATGAATCTGGGCCTTCTTTTGTGGTGGAGAGTGAAAGGGATTTGGTGAATGGTTGGTGTGGGAATGGGGAGGGTGTTACTTTGAAGTCTTGGATTGAGAAGAACCCTAACGTACTAGGTTCTGAGGTTCTTAGGAAATGGGGCGGCGATCTTCCATTCTTGTTCAAGGTACATTTCAACTAGCATTTGCTTGATTCGGGTCTGCTATTCTGGTTCATCAAATTAGATGAGTGGAGAACTTATGATGAAGCACCAAGGACATTGTATTACAAGACACTAGTGAGATTTGTAAACTCTAATAGCATGGTGAATTGTATCATTAGGAAGTTAAGATTCGTTTAGTATTGAATTGCATCTATAGAAATTACTGTTTACACAAAGCTGTGCTTTCTAGTGAATGTTCTGGAGTTGTGGTTTTGGATGCTTGCTTGAATTTCTGTGTCAATCAAGTTTCCTTTCAATGGATTGTTTTTGAAACCATCATCATCGTTTGGCATGCTCCACTAGGAATGGTTGACATGTAAATCCTCTTCCCTCCGTTCTCTGTTGTGGTTAGCGTGGTCATTTTGTTCCAGCTATTTTATTGTCTTAAAAAATCTAACCTTGGGTTTAGAATATTTTCTCACTATGAATTGTTCTAGTTTAATGGTTTGCCTAATATTGTTGTATTACAGGTTCTCTCAGTTGCAAAGGCATTATCAATACAAGCTCATCCAGATAAGAGCTTAGCCAGGAGATTACATGAATCTCAGCCAGATGTTTATAAGGATGGGAACCATAAGCCTGAAATGGCCCTGGCTATAACAGAATTTGAGGCCCTCTGCGGCTTTGTTAGCATTGAGGTAAATTGGCATCTCTTATAGCGGTTTGTTTGTTTTTTTTTTTTTTTGGCACATAGGCTTTTAAAAACTCTCTTTCATGTTGTATGTGTTAGGACTTTAATAACCTGAGCATCACACAGCCTGCCTTGTTAGTCATGATGATCGAAGTAATGAGAACTGATTGGCTCGTTTTGATCATCTTGTAAATAGCAGAGCATTCTTTTCCTGATAAATTCAATTATGAACTGTGCCGCAACATGGGTTTTTATATACTTAGTGTGTTATACTTCCAATTTAGCTACCTATGTAGTTCATCATGGTGCTTTTTCCCCGTTTTGCCTATTCAAAATTGGATTGCCTGTCATCAATAAATAGAGCTTAAAGGATCCATGCAAAGGGCTCTTGCTTGCTGCAGATGGAACAACTTAATGTGATCTCTGAATATCGGTTACTGATGGAAACCCCTTGATGGATTTATGTGATTTAATTTCCTTTTCCTCTTTTTTTTTTTGGTGCTGTAGGAGCTTAAAGATGTTCTCCACAGTGTTCCTGAGATCAGAGAATTGGTTGGCGCTGCATATGCTGAACAAGTTTTGACACTTAATTGCCATGATGATGAGGATAAAGTCAAAACTATGGTTAAATCACTTTTCACACAACTCATGTCTGCCGATAAAGAGATGGTCTCTTGCGCACTATCAAAATTCAAAAGCCGTCTGAAATTGAAGGACGAGGTGCAAATGATTACCCAAAAACTTAATCTGTTTTCTTCTACTGTTCTTGTTTGTCTTCTATTTCTTCTTGGTATGTGACTCGCTGACCATTTATTGAAGAACAAGTTCGGTTAATGGCTTACTGAACCAGTGGGATAGCTGCAGTTCTGTTTTTGATGTATTAAATCCTAGTGTTCCCTTCGCTGTCTATGTTCAAACAAATTGTTTTCTCCCGTGATATGAGTTGTTTGCACGGAAGACAAATCCAACGAATTTTATAGGTGTTAGTTGTCAAATTCCTAATATGCATCACTCCTTTTTTATATGGATTTGATGTTGCGAGGAAACTATATAAGTGATGAAGCATTAGAATTGTCGTTGGTAATGCTGCTTCCTTGCTCATCTCTTTGAGATATGATGCTGCTTGTGTTTGCTTCAGATTGCTTTTCATGATTACTTTGGGCCTCATTATGGAGATCTGCTTCTTTTTGCATCAGGAATATGTCATCATGTTGTGTAACTCAGCTATTTTTATGTATTTTAGGTCAGATCACAATTATCCCAACATCAGATTACTAATTTTTCCATTTTGATCTTTTATCAGGTAACGGTCAAGGAACAACTAGTGTCACAGCTTGAGAGACAATATCCTGATGATGTTGGTGTCATTGCGGCTTTCTTTATGAATTATGTGAAGCTGAAGCCTGGTCAGGCACTGTGCTTAGGGGCGAATGAGCTTCATGCTTATTTGTTTGGTGACTGTATCGAGTGCATGGCAACCTCGGACAATGTCATTCGGGCTGGTCTAACTCCCAAGAAGAGAGATGTACAGACTCTCTGCTCTATGCTGACTTACAAACTGGTACGAGTTCGAGATAGCGCTATAGCCTTGTTCATCTAGAGTGCAAATCTATGCAATTACTGCTTGCTGGTCAGTTTATGAAGTACCTTAGTTTGAGATAAATTTTTTTTCCTGCTTAGTTGTAAAGCTCATGTTTGTTGCTATACAACTTTGATATCTGATATTCCTTACTTTTGTTTCAGGGCTCCCTTGACATCCTCGAAGGCTCACCTGTAAATAAGTATGTCCGCAAGTATTCACCTCCTTACGAGGAGTTTGAGGTTGACCGCTGCATTCTTCCCGCGGGAGCCTCAACTACTTTCCCCGCAATTTTGGGGCCTTCCATATTTCTGGTCGCAAATGGCGAAGGAAGAGCGACAATGTGTTCCCGTAAAGAGGAAATAATCTCGAAGGGTGATGTTTTATTCGCGCCTGCCAACTCACAGGTTGGCATAAAAAGCGAGACCGAGCTTGAACTGTACAGAGCTGGAGTCAATGGAAGATTCTTCTGAGATCAAGATTCAGATACATCATCACTTCTGTTCTGGTTTAGTTTTTCCTTTTTTTTCCCTTGTCATACCACATAGTGTTTCTGATTTATGATCACAATCATTGTGCCTACATGTATTCTTTTGGTCCAGATAATTTCAATGTATACACATTCAGGGGAAAATAATGAGTGATATAGGAATTCCATCTTATGATTATTTATAGCAGATCTTACCAGAATTTCGACAGTTAATGGATAGTCGCCTCGTGGTTGCGGAAGTTGCATTTGGACACCTGATATATGACTCTGCTAAGGTTTTGCAGGTCGCAACGTACTCGACCATTAACTGTCAGTGTAGAAGATTAGTGATCATGCGTTCACATCTATTCTATTTATATACAGGGTGATGATCTATAGCACCCATTGGTTAGGATGGGTTATCCCGCCAACAGTATCGCACCATTTATCTGTAAAATGGATGGTGTAAATTCCATCAATTTTCGAGACATCCGTTATAAACATCAATAGATACCCGTTATTCTTGATCCCAAAGGTTAACAAAGGTGAAATTACGATCGTGTCCTTGATTAAAAAAAGAATTATATCCGCTGTTTGTAACTCGGAAGGTAGCTCATCCGTTCTTTATCACGGATAATCGAAATGAACTAACGAAATTTTGACATATGTCAAAAAGAAATTGTCTTGATGGAAAGATAAAGACATCCGTTAATATTTACTATGGATGAGACACGTGCCTGTGTTTCAGAATCTGATGCTCATTAAATCCCGTCCGTATCCGACAAAATTTAATACGGATGTGTTAGTCTTTAACTAATCAGGACTACATATGATCTGGAAGTGATGGTCAACAAATTATATTTGTTCACGTGCCACAGAAAAACTAAAAAAATGAAATATTAGCTCTTCATTTTTTATATGGTCAGTTTATATTTTTTTTAGTGTGTTTTTACTTCACAAAAATTCCTTATGGAATCACATTTTGATTACGAATTAAGATGAAGAAGTCTTGGCGTGATGAAATCGAGAATTCAAATACCTTTTGAAGATAAAAACATTCAACACATTGTAAGAAGCAGAGACATGTTACAAAGCTTTTGCAAAAAGCGAGGGATTCCAAGTGAAGATCAAAACCAATAGGAAATGCACACGTTCAGAAAATTTATGTTATCGGATATTCACTTGTACGGGTAAATCAATCGAAAGCAATGAGTTAGAGGCGAAAGAAAAAAAAATCAGAAAATGAGATCGTGTACAACATACGGGTTGCAAAGCGAGAATGTACGTCATCCATTGTCCGGCGGAAGACATTTGGGTCCTTACAAGGTATGAAGGCAGACATAATCATCCTCTCATTTCTCCTAGTAAAGTGAATCTTATGTCCACAAGAGAAAACATTACTCCAGTTGCGAGATCTTTGATTTCTCTTGTGGACATATCGGGAACCAGGACGAGCAGAATGATGAACGTGTTTTTGACGCAGTCACAAATATCGAATTTTCTCATAGAGATCTCCATAATGAGCTTCGTGATTTGAGAAATATTCGAGATGATAGTATTGGGGATACAGAGTATGTAGTAAACTATTTGAAGAATCTCAAGAGTGGAATGAACAACTTTTTCTATAGTTACAAAACCGACTCGAAAAACAGAATCGACATAATTGTTTGGGTTGACTCTTAATCTCGAATGTCTTACAAATGTTTTGGAGATGCAGTTACGTTTGATACCACATATCGAACGAACAAATACTCTATACCTTTCGCGCCGTTCATCAAAATGAATCATCATTATCTTTCGATCGTATTCGATTTTGCACCGTTGAGAGATGAAATTGAAGAAACCTTCAAATGGGTGTTCAGTACTTGGTTGGAAGCAATGAAGAACAAAGCTCCCAAGACAATCATCACGGATCAAGATAGGGCGATGGGGAGTGCGATCGCTCGGGTTTTCCCATGCACTCACCATGCATTATACTCTTGGCACATCAGTTTGAAATATCCAGAAAAGCTGCATCAAGTTTATTCGCGTCATCCAGACATATTGAAACGGGATTTTCAGATTTGTTTGCTAAAATCACTAACAATTGAGGAGTTCAAAGCACGATGACTACAGTTGTTAATTGGCTATGGGTTGATAGACAATGAATGGTTACATTCTCAGTACATAGTAAAGGAAAAATAGATTTCGACATATTTCAAAATTATTATTATTATTATTTTGCTATCGGGATGAGCACCACTTCGAGGAGCGAAGGTATGAATCATTTCTTCGATCAATATATTAACATCTCGACGACGATGAAAGATTTTATTGTGAGATCTCAAGAAACGTTGGAGAAACAGTATTCTCGGAAAAAGAAGGCAGGTTATGGAATGACCTACGATTCTGCATTCCATTTTAAAAGTTCACAGTACAAGGGTGTACAAGGAGATCTTTTGTAGATTTCAAATTTAGCTTCAAAAGGCAAATCAATATGTCTTACTGAAGGGGTCAACATCTGAAGATGTCTACGTGTATAAGATGACCAATGCCTTTGATCTTCGAGTACAACGGAGGACATATATATTGGCTCATCACACGAAGGTTGACGTCATCATTTGTACTTATTTGTTGTTCGAGCATTTAGATATGATTTATCGGCATCTATTATGGTTTCTTGATATCAATTGAAAGACTGAGATTCTTGAATACCTTATCCTCGATCGTTGGAGCAAAGATACAAACAGAGTCGATAGCCAGAGTATTTATATATCATAAGATGAGGTGTTCACTCTTCATAGACGATGAGGTACAACCATCAACACTTCGTTGACAACATTAGGGATGTAGAGGTTGCCTTCCTGACCATATTGTAGCTCTACTTCCATTGATGGATGTGTCGTATGAGGCTTTTATGGCCTTAGTTCTTAGGAGGAAGACAAAGAATGCAGGACATAACGATGTTGGACAAAGCATGCCCCATATGAAGAGTTTTCCTACTCAGATCCAGCTCACATATGTCACGGTGTCACAGGAGCCATCTTACAGTCAGCCATCGTAGAGTATTTATGTATCATAAGATGAGGTGTTCACTCTTCATCATAGACGATGAGGTACAACCATCAACACTTCATTGACAACATTAGGGATGCAGAGGTTGCCTTCCTGACCATATTGTAGCTCTACTTCCATCGATGGATGTGCCATATGAGGCTTTTATGGCCTCAGTTCTTAGAAGAAAGAGAAAGAATACAGGACATAACAATGTTGGACAGAGCATGCCCTATACGAAGAGTTTTCCTACTCAGAGCCAGGTCACATATGTCACGGTGTCACAGGACCCATCTTACAGTCAGCCCTTGAGGAGCGATGAGCCTCACCAATCCCACAGCTACTATAAATTGGTCATACAAGCCTATGTCATTCCCTGAGGGTCCCCTACTTTCGATGGTTACTGAGTCCCTAGCCCGACAACATCCCTAGGAGAGCTCCCGACAGTTTCTCCAGCCCCTGCTCCTAATGATCTTGCAGTTGTTGACCCGATGCCTGTATATCATGTCCCTAAGGGCCATCCAATGAAGAACATTGCTCCCACAAAGCTGGCAAGAGTGATGCAAGATATATTCTATGCTCCATCATCCACTGATTCTGATTTTCTAGTTACTTTGGAGCAGAGGGAGGGGACTTTATGATTTGACGCATCGTGCGTTGAAATCACTTGCTCCTGGCAGTGGTTATTTGATGAGGTGATTGACGCATATGCTAGGCCAAAGAAATAGGATCTATGTTGTGAGTTGTATTTTTGCACAAATTTGTTTAAGGGATTTAGGCAATTGGTTTACATAGAAGGCGTAGAAAAAACCCATGCCGCTCCTCGAGGTCCCTAAAAATATAAACACCATTCGATCCGATCATTTCACAATGTGAGAAGCGAAGACCAAATTCCTATGCATAGTGCTTCGCTCGTGATGATTCCAATGTGCGTCAATTCATACTTCATCTTGTACGTGCTTAATTTGGGAAAATGGACTATGCATCTTCTCAATCCTATGTATGAGGATACCGAATGCATCATGGTAGAGGAGATGTATAACATATAGAGCAAGTGTACGGTGAGTTTCTACATGGAACGATCTTCTTTCATTGCAAAGTACTCCATCTATATAACATAAAATAAGCCAAAACAGGCTTATATTTTGTTTGTCGTCAAGAAAAGGCACCGTCGTCGCTGACGTCACTGTCGATCCACTACATCACACCGTCATGGCCATCTCCATCTCCTCCTCACTCTCCCCTCTTCCCTAGTCACCACTACTCCCATAGTCATCGCCGTTACAAACCAGTGTCGACCATGTCGGAATCCACTGCATCCACCCTCGTCTCCTAATTTTTTGTGGTTGCCACTCAATCCCCAATCAAATGCACATGGATCTGCACCACCATAACGAGCATCAAGTTTGAACTACATGGATAGAAGCACAGGCGCATCAGAGCTATGCAAACCTTGACTGACTATTGTAATCGTGAGTTGGAGGGGCTTCAGCACAACAGTACAGTTTCAACCTCCATCAAGGGAATGTTGAGCTTGGTTGATACAATACAAATCATTGGATCAGATTTTCCCCCTCCATCAATGATATGTGGCAATGTGTTCTTGAGTCTTGAAATCTAGATGATGCCAATGTATTTTGGTTTGATGGTATTGATGTATTATATCTAGACCTCATGGATGTATGTGTTAAAAATTGATGATAGCGAGAAGAATTATAACTAGCATGAGAATGTATGCACACAAGGTGTTCGATATAATTCCACATCGAAAATTTTCATGTTATTGAGCATTGTTTTATTTACAAAAGTTTCATATTAATATTGCAATTCATGTTATTCTTATTTTGGTGTTTTTGATTAATTTTTCTTTGTTTTCTTTTTTATTTTTAACTGTCACTCTGTTTCGTTTAAACCAGCCGCTTTGTTCCAAAATAATACGTACGCTCTATTTTTTTTAAGAAACCCAAGCACTCTATTTCTAAAAACACAAGCGTTCTGTTACAAAATAACACAGATGTTCTGTTTCTGAAAAAACACATACGCTCTGTTTACTGAATACACAGGCCATTTGTTTCAAAATAACACATGCGCTTTATTTCTGAAAACACACAGACGCTCTGTTTTCTGAAAACACAGGCGCTCTTGTTCTGAAAAACACTGGCGTTGTTTTTGAAAAAAAAAACACAGACGCTCTGTTTCTTAAAATACAAACGGTCAAAACTTAGTTAGAAGAAGCTTGGATTTTGAAGAATCCGACGCTGGTGTTGACGATCGGACATATGGGTGGGACGACGGAATTTCATGCATAGTGGAGCGAGGTGGATCGCGTGGGAGGTGTATAATGGCACAATCTAGGGGAAAATCAAAGTCAGAAAACACGCCTCCACTGGGAGCGATGCCGCGGTGATCGTCGATGACAGGGGTTGGCTGCACGACTCTAGTGAGTGCTTAATGACGGTGGCGAGAGCTTGATGAAGAGGATACGGAGTCGGATCCAGTCCATCATCGTCTTCGGAGACGGAAATGATGAGGTTGTCCACGGGTGGGAGGATTCACTGGTTACTGGTGATGTACACGATCGTTGTTTAAGATTTTGTATGTTATCATTCAGTTTGGAGTTTTCTTTTGTCTCACTTTTACAAACAAACCTTTTGTGCATACGTTTCTTTTTATTCGGGAATATCTATTTCGTTTTATTTTATTTTTGTACATACGCTCTATTTCATTTGTTAATGCGCTCTACTTTTTTTTGGGTGATATCGAGATCTGATGGTGCACAATCTCGTATTGATATTATGTTTTATTTTGGATTCATACGTTCTATTTCATTTGTTCATTTGCTGTGTTTCATTTGTACATGCGTTTCATTTCATTTCTTTAGAAGTTCCGTTTTATTTTTATAATGGCGTTCTGTTTCATTTTGTACTGACGTTTTATTTTCATTTTTATCATGCGCTCTATTTTGTTTTTGTTCAAACGCTCTATTTCATATTCTGATGATATGATCGGATTCTGACTAAGATTTCGATGACGTTTCAGATTCCAACGATGTGGTTGGATTCCGATGAATATTCTGACAACGATATCGGGATTTCCACGAAGTTCCACTTGGAATCTTCTGCTTTAAAATAATAATAATAATAAATTCTCGGCATCGATGTTGAAAAATCAATAATGAACCTTCAATGTTGTTGCCAAGAAATTTTTTTTGCAAATCTTCAAATCAAAGATCAATGAACTTTTGGGTATTATTTTTGGTGTTATTCGCTGTGTGATGGTGACGTGGGAGAGATAAAAGAGGGGAGAGATGAATCCAAGATTGTTGTAATGAATACGCCATAAAAGGCAAGATCGTCAGTCAGTAAAGTAATCATCATGCACATGGCACGCTGAAGCAAATGTGAACATTGGTCTTATGTTGCAGAGTTGATGAACAGATCCTTTAAGTCACTCTTTAGCTCTGTGTTAGTGTTCTCCAAATCAAATAGAACCTTCAAAACGACCATACATAGTTTTCACTTCATCATTCCTATTACTGTACAAATGACTGAATAAAAGTGATGTTCTACTTGTGCAACTGACTCCACAAATTCTGATGGATCAAAGATATCTAGAAGGATTTCTCTTGGTCAACCGAATAACACATAAATCCGGAGTACTTTTTAAGTCAGCTTTCACTGACGGGCTTACCACCACAAAATAACTCGACATTCAGCGGATTTTAATCCGCTGACCTCTCCCCACATTGAAAAATTTATACTGAGTCGTTTATCGTGTGGATGGGGTGATTATTGTATCTTCTTATGCGCACTAAACATTGTCAAAGCTCTAGCCTACCTAATAATGAGAACTGAGAAAATGAATAATAACTCAAAAGCATGAAAAAAGTTGTTTCACAAAGGAAAAAAAAATGACCTATTCACCACTTAATGTTCGGATAGGGAAAAAAAATTTACAATGTGATAAATTGATATGATATAAAATAAAAAATTTAAATATGATATAAAAATTCTAAATAAAGAAAATTTTAATTTTAATATAATATTTAAAAACAAAAATATTATATTATTTTATGAGACGGATAAAATATAAAAACGGGGGTGGTGTAGGTAGTGCGAGAACTGTTCTGAATCTATAGAATATGTTATTATTAAAAAAAGGTTTTTAGGAACGAACCAGAAGGGTTGCAAAAGCTTTATCATTCCATTCCAAAAAAGTATTTAGAACGGTCTTTGGGACGGTTGTTGACCGTTTCGAAAAAGTAGTGTTCCAAAATACTATTGGAATGATTGCACCGTTCTGAAAATCTTTTTGAAACGGCTTGACCGTTCTAATAAAGATCGAAATCTCACGTATGTAAAGCTTTTTCAACGTCCTATTCCGTTTCAAATATTTTTTCGGTTGGATTTCCGTCCAAATTTTGACTTTTGTGGAAGTTCACAGAGTACAAACAGTATTGGTCTAAACATAAACCTGCTGAGAAATTTTAGTATAAAAAACTTTAAAGCATGATGTTGATTGCACAAGATATATAAACAAGACCCATGATCCAATCAATAAACCATTCATAATATACATCCGCGATGTTTCATGTCATTAATAACAGGACCTAGCTGGTCTTTCAAGATCCATCAACCACTATAAATTTTACAATTTAAAGTTCATCATCCCCGACAGGTCAAGCCATAAGTTGAAACTTCTCATCCACTAGCAAAACTATGAATGTGTCCACCTCATCTTCATCCATCCAATGAATTCATCAGTTGCAACGAAAATTATCTGCTTTTTCCCTTAGTTCAATAATATATTATTTTATTTGTTTATCTTGATCTCCTAGTTTAAACAGTCCATCACTAATCAAAGCAATGTAAAATGTACCGAAATTTATTATGATTCTGATGTAGAGTTTAATCGAACTCTTAATCTTTTTTATATAATATAAAAATGATACATGATATTTTTCTTGAAGAGATTCCGTAGAACTCTCATGATATCTTATCTAAAATAATTACCCTCTATCTAGACATCTTTTTCAAGTAATTGTGAGCATCTGAGTTGTTTGATGCAGTTCGTTATTCAGTTAGCTTGATCTCTTTTTTTCACAACATAATAAACATTTTTGTATTTTCGTTAAGATCAACACTGAAGCTCTATTCCTCTTGTTATAGACAATACTCATAAACTAGTTGTTGTCTAATTTACTTGAAAATAATCTTAACTTTCCATTTTGATTAAGAATTGTCCAAAAAAAAGCTCCCAATACTTCTGAAAAATGACTTGAGATTATCCAATCTGTAAACTCTATCACTGTGACGCAGAATCTTTTGATTTGTACTGAGCTCTATTGTGTTCCTCCGTTGATATATTATTATTGGAACATTTAGTCTTCTGTATGAAATTATTTCTTCTGATCACATAATAAAGTCTATTCTGTATAATTTGAAATCAACCTGCTGTCTTGTACTTCCCTTCTGACATAAAAATTTAATCCAGTCAATCTGTATTTTATTGTCTATTAATCTGCATTCTATTGATTCATTGATTTTTGTAGTTATGAATCTTTGTTGCCTTCCTGATTTCTTTGGAGCTTTTTTTTTTTTTATCACTGCTTTCTAAGACTTTTGATCTGACGGTATGACAATTCGCTTCGGGCTTGAGACGACAAGGTCAGTGGACATGGATCGTTTTATAATAGAGTCAGACTACAGCCACGTCAAAATACGCTCTCTAACCATGGCTCAGATTTCTCGGGGGAAGGGGGCATCATCTATGATTGTAGTGCTGTTCTACACCAATTTCAGGAAGCTAAATGCTCTTATGTTTTTAGAGAATCTAATCGCAAAACTCACGAAATGGCATCTCATGTATTTAGTTGTCATGGTAGTGAGTCATGGAATTCGACATTGTCGAAGTCCATTCTCATCATCTGCAACGTTGAAAGAGAACAACAAAGCCTTGCCTTCGATGGGCCATTTTCGGGAAAAAAAAATGTGACACATATATTCATTATCATTTAAATTGTGACACATATATTCTCTATCATTTAAATTCTCTTAATTCTCTTTGCTGACTTACAATTTCTATTTTCCCTCTTACTTTTATCAATTTTTTAGGCCTTGACTGGTGGACTTATTCATCAAAGGAAAATTTATATTAAATAATAATCAAGATAAAAACAATAAAGGAAACTAAAATAAGATAAATAAAGTGTTTTTTTCATTGTGATTATGTTTTTGAAATAAATCTTATGTATTTAACTTGATGAGTTGAAAGCTAGTTTGGAACGTAAATATGATGAACGAGGGCAAGGGCATAAAGAAAGGGCAAAATAGGAAGAAGATGTGATAACAGCAGGTTGGGGGGATAAAGTATGAGAGGGGTTTGAAAAGCACCACTCTATTGCATGTGGTAGAATGGTTGCGTAGGGGACGGGGCTGGGTGAGACAGGCCGCATAGGGGGCAGAGTTGGGCAACCTAATGTAAATTTTTATCTTGAATTAGTGGTCAGCAGCTCACACACTCCGGGTTCACTCTTTAATAAGTGTTCAACTAGCAATTGGGAGCGAGTCCGTTCGATTCGATCGGTTTATCTGATCTTATAGGTTTGCGGATTATTCAATGAATCAAAGGATGATTATATTCGTTAGACATGAATTGCGATGATAGGTGTTATCACGAAAAGACTTGGCTCATTGTATGTTATGATCGCACTTGATTTTTATTTTTTTTGTGAAGTTGTCGTAGTATATAGTTATGAATGATTTAATATCTAACAAACCTTGTTAATGATGTTTAGTGAAAAATTTTTGAAGGAGAGTAATCCTAATCATTTATGAAGGATTAAACTTTTTAAAAAATATTAGTATGTATTAGTTTTTGATCAAACTTATTCATGGATAACACACATAGCCTTAAATTAAGCTACATGAATCATAGTTGGGAAGATTTTATAATTGTTATGACTACTATGGCTTTCATATTAAATACTCAATGAGATAATGACTTGTGTTTGACAGGTTTTGTAGAGCTAGCAAGGATCATATTTGTCCCAAGGCTTTCGACTAAATAAAACTAGCCCGGACCTTTTAGCATAGACCGACGATCTTGTACAATAATATATTCTCATGAAAGCGAGGCCAATCTGTTACCATTTTTCGTATCAAAGTATTCACATGTTTGAAGGATATCTATAAATGTAATACTTACTTTCCTCTCATATCACATACGATTTGCTTCTTTGATTGGTCCAAATTAAGTGCAATATTTTTTATTGGTATCTTTCTATGTATTAAAATATATCTATCCCCCTTATCATATGAAATTAATAACTTATCTCTTACCTGATACGAGCATGTTTATTACCTTATATATGATCAAAATATTAAACAAAATACATATTTTTCATATTTTTGCCTCTTTTATTGGTGGAAAATGGAACTGGGAGTTCCATAGGATCCTCCTTTCGCATTTGGGACCATATGAGTCTAACCCACAAGTACTTAAGCCTAGCTACATCTTAAGAAGTTGTTGCTAACTAGCTAGGCTAGTCCACATCCGAATTGAATCGCCTATCCTTCATATTTTGGCAAATCAATTCGGTACAAAGTAAAAGTCAATTACTTCATTCGTCCTATATTAATCACAACTGTTGAAACAAATCTTATAAAATTAATGATAAACAAAACAGCTCTTAAAGAATCACTGAGTAGAATCATTGAGAAAATAAAAGGTTTCAACTCAAATGACAAAGGGATGTAAATCAACAAGTTAACATGGTGCAAATTTGGAAATCACCAGAGAGCATCTTGACTATAGTTAAACACTTCAAGTATGAAGGGTGAATTGAAACAGTAAAGTGGGTTCCTAACTACACAGAAATTTTCAAGTCATGTGACCAAGAGAAGTTGTTCCAACACTGAAGACTAAATGTTCCTCTCTTCAACAGAGCAGCAAAGTGAAACAGCAAAGCTCAGTACAGGATAAGAATCCTATGTCATAATGACAGTTTTATACACACTGGATAATTCTCAGGTCGTTTTCAGGACGTTGAGAGTTAGATTTGAACATTTTCCATTGAAAATCAATAATTGAGATTATTTTGAAATACAAAAAGAATAAAGGCTAGTGAAAAAGCCTTATCTATAAAAGAAAGTTGGCAACGTAGTCTATAAAAGGAGCATGACAATGGAGTTTGCGTAGGCAACTGATTTTGAAAAACATATAAGTGCTGATTGTGCTGTGTTAAAAGAGAAATCAATCTAGCTGAGCAAGTGTTGCATCAAAGTGTTCTAAAAAGATCTTCAGACTAGAGGTTAATTGATTTGGTGTAGGAATCAGGAAACCTCTAGGGAATCACTTTAAGGAACGTGTTTAGTGTAAGAGTCACCATTTGTGCACTCTGTAAGAAGATTAAGGGTGAACCAAAAATCCAAAAACATAGAAAAATATCTCTTAGTTGATCACACTGATCTCTAAAGGTAGAGTGGACCTATGGTTTAGAGTTTCATTTGAATTCTATTATCAGAACCACTGTAATTTCTATATGCTTTTACAGTTTCGACATTTTTATTGGTTTTATCTGCTGATAACTTAGCTAAAAAGTTTGACTCACAAGAACTACATACACACAGTTATAATAGGCTTATGACTCTACTGAGTCAGCAAAGTAACTCTATAATGCTTTTTTTGTCTAAAAATAAATGAAACGTTTTTTTTGGTATCTTATAATATAAAAATTTCAAATCAATCTCATTTGCAACAATATATCCACTAATTCCTCTCCGAGTTGCTATAGTAAATCTCAGTACTAAAAAAATATTCTTTTTTCAGAAAAATCCACTCAAATTAATACTCACTTAAATTCTCGTGTAGGATCAAAACTTCGTAGTTAATATGGGACGAAGGTAGTATAAAATAATCATGACGCATGATTCTGTAGACATTTATAATGAAGAGGAGTTACTTAATATACTTTCTTCGTCCTATGAAACGTGCAAACAGTTTGACTATACATACATGCAAGATGCATTTTGACCCGTCTCGTGGAACGGTCAAACAATATTTTTTGTAAAATTTTTATAAACACTAATGATGTTTTTTGTTGTGTAGTATAACTTGAACTAAAAATATTTCATTTTTATGTCATTTAATGATAAAATGAAGCTATCTCTATGAAGAATTAATGACACAGAAATACCTCATCTTATTTCTTTTCCCAATAAATAGGTACGTTATCAATATTTATTCTAATAATTCATGTTGAAAAACAATATTTACTTTTCTAACAAAACTTCGTCAATTACACAAGATATTGACTTTCTTAAGAAAATTCAGGTTCAAATCCAAATCTATGTCTTTGCCGCAAAACATCGTCGTCCTCGCTCACGTATTGAAACCAAGTAAACTACAAAACTGCACGTCAATATGCTATCATTGTGGTCCACCTTAGTTGGCATTTGTTATTCGTCCGTAATCTTTGTCATTAACCTTAGCCGAATACCATCATTTATGATATCAATATGTGCAAAACCAACTTCATTAGTGTGTCCTCATCGCATCCATTAACTGTGGTTAGTATATGATCGTTGTGATCGACCTTAGTCGAAAACAATTAAACAATATTAGTGCGTGATTGTTGTGGTTGACCTTACGCTATCAACATCAGTACATTTGCCATTCTGCCATTCTCATCGACACTAACAACATCAGTACGCCCATCCAACGTCGGCATCTCCATAATCAACGACATGCTTACATCCACCGTTACACCCTGGTTGTCACATTTAGTGGCATCCAAACAAGACGGATTGATTGCCACCAAATCATTGCCCGTACACATAATCATCTACATCACCATTGGCTAGTTCTAATTTTCTCGAGCTTCTTATCAATTTTGTTCTTTCTTTGTTGCAACTTCTTCAGCATCAACATCTGTTGCTTATAAATGGACTGAAATATCTGAAAGAACTCTACAATAAAAGGATCACCAGCAGTCTTGAACTTCCATAGATCCTCCAGGGTCTTTATATACTTAATTTCACTTATGGCTTCTTCATTATCAAAGTGCTGTAGGGCGACCATTACTAGAAACTGGGTGTCTTTGACACTTATGAGGTATTCTTCTAATGTGGTACAGAAATCGAGAGTCTGCAAGCTGTTCTCGAAGTACTCCTCAACGAGGCTGAATTGTTCCTTGCTAAATTGTATATCCTTCTTGCATTCCAAGATAATCTTAACCACCTGCTAATTCATGTCCATCAAGCATCCAATGATTTCTTTCAAGGAATCTAAGGAAAGTGCATGAACCTCAACACCTATAGCCAAGGTGTTGATGACATGGTGGGTGCGAGCGTGGAGGGTGGAATCAAGATTTAGAACAATGAATGTTGGACATCTAAATTCAAAATAAAATATCATCAACATATCAAAATATGGAAAGAATCTAATTGTATCCATGTAAATAACAAAGCAAGATTTTTTTTAAGAAAAAGAGAAAAGGAAGAGAAGACATGAATAAGTAAAATACGATTTTTTTTAAATATTAGTGGGATATTTAGTTAGAAGAAATAAGAGGGTGGTACGTACTGATAATTTTTTTGTTAGGTGAAGTTTTCAGCTAATTTTTTTTGTCAAAATACGTATTGAATAATATTAAAAAAATCAAAGTATTATATTTTTTAATGAACGGAGGGAGTAAGAAATTAATAAAAAAATCAATTTTAATAAATTAATAATGTTCATTGTATTTAAATACAAAATGATAAGGGGTGATTGCACTCATAGAGAAAATCTTGTGTTATAATTAATTTATAGTAACAAAGAATTCGCAATCTACCACAAACAAGAAATTAATATCCCTCCAAATCTAAAGAGAGTCGGTAGATGAGGGTTTTTCAATAATATGCACATGAACAACTCTATGGCAACTAGATTATCAAAATAAAACTCTCCACAAAAAATTCGCAATCTACAACAAACAAGGAATTAATATCCCACCAAATCATACAACATGCATAAATCACACCACACACAAAACCACGTCGTTTTCGGCACAAACGACACCGTTTCAGAGCAACGAGTTCTCCATTTTCTCCACCTCTATATATACCCCACCCCACCTCCATTCTTGCCCCTTGCCAATCTCGTCAGTCTTTCGAGCTCCCAGATCAGATCAGATCAGCTCACCACTTCATCAGGTCCGTGCTTTCTCTCTCTAGAATCATCTTTCTCTATCTAGATCTGGTTCGATTTACCGTGGATATGTGGATTGGGTGAGGATTTCTGAATTTTGGATTGGGTTACGGGTTTGACTTTTGAGGTTTCGATGAGTATTTTAGATCTGGAACTGATGATCTGTTTGGTGAATCACTTAATTGGTTTGTTTGTTTCTTGTGAGCTGTGGATTTTGGTGTGTTGATTACGCTTGTTTGTGGAATTTTGGGTTTTTAAGATGGAATTGATTGGTTCTCGGGTATGTTTTTCAGATCTGGGGTTAGATCTTAGATAAATATATTAACTTGGAAGAGATCTGTTGATTCTCAGGATTTGAGATTTTTTGAGGTGATAATTATGTTGTTTGGGATGCATTTAGGAGATGAATCGTGCCGATTTGACTGGAATTCGTGTTATGTGAATGATAATTCTGATGCTCATGTATCTAGTTGTTGAGCTGTGATAGAATAGGAATGAAAGTCCCTGCTTTTGTTGTTGGTTTGTGTTTGTTAATGTTAGATCATGAGAGAATAGTATGGTGTTCCTGATTTTTTCTGTATGTTTCTTGTGCAAATCCTGGTTTTCTGTCATCGTGGCGTTGATATTAATGTTAGCTGGATTGTTATAGAGTTTGATTGGGGTTTTTTTTTCTGTGTAATAGGTGTTCAATTGTTCGGAGGATGGACCATTGTGATGTTCAGAATGACGTAGACTTGGTGTGTGGTGAGGAGATGAGAGGTTCTAAAAGCCCAGTTGTTTGCCCCAAGCCAGTTGCTTGGCCAAAGCCGGCTATTTGTCCCAACCCAGTTGCTTGTCCCAAGCCTCGCAGGGTGGGTTGTTTGGTCGGTAATTCATCTATGATGACCGTGAGAAGACATAAAAGGTACATATTCATCTGCTTTCCTCATAGAGTTTATGCATAGTGTCCAGATATCTTATTGTTATTTTAACTGATTTATAAATTGAGCAGAATCCTTCAAGATTTATGTGATTCAAAAGCAGGAGCTGAGCTCTTTGACATGATTCTGGCACGGGTAAGTTTTTTTTAAGTGTAGGTGTATTCATCTGTACTGCTAGTTTTATCATTCGCTACTAATGTAAATGCAGTTTGTTCTTTTGTGTTATAGTCATGTACATGGTAACAAAATTCGGATACGGAAATAATTCGCCAAACATAAATTACGGAAGAAATAAAAAAAGAACGGAAAAAAATCGAGAAAAAAATACAAGGATAAATTCAGCATGAGAATCATACGGTGATTAGTACAGAAAAAAATCGTAATACGGGAGTAACATGAGTTTCGAAAGGGAAAATGGAGGGGTTGATGTTATTGAGAAGTCCTAATTTTAGTGTGTAGGTTTTAAGATAGTTTGGTTACATTTTAATAATTTGATTTTTTCACGTATTTTATGAAAAATCCGAATTATATGTGAATTATATGAAAAATCTGAATTGTACGTTAATTTTACGAAAAATACGGTTTCAAGTCGGTTAATGAAAAATCCGCGGAGTTTTTTTTTGTAAAATAATGGAATTATTTGCAGATTTGTTTACAATTGTTGTGTAGCTAAGCGCTCAACTTAAATGTTGTTTTTTACATAAAGAACCATAACATAGCAGGCATTTTTGTTACGAATTTTTTTTATCAAAGCTTGTGGTGCCATCCTCCGCTTTTCTGTGATGCATCTTGATTTGTCAAGATTGAACTATCAACTTTTAATTGGTTATAAGGATTTTTGACGTCTAAGAAGTTGCTGCATGACTGTTAGAACCCTAAGGCGAGTGGTTCTGTAGGAAACCTTGGGTTTTCCACTTTTGGAGAGGAGATTTTGGAGATATGTTGTCCATGACTGCCAATGTGACCATATTCGAAACAATGTGCCAATTGGTTTATATGAAGTAGGGGATGCTGTTATTGTATTTCAGGGTTATTGTGATTAGGATAGGAAGGTACGGAAATCGAAGATAATTTGTTATTTAGTTGCTGAGAACAGATTGGAGGAAGAGTCTCAATAGAGTGTGATAAGCATTTCCTGCAGTCTGTTATGCCAAGATTGCTGGTTCAGTTATTACAATGCAAGTATATTTGATACAATCTGAATTTTGCTTTTCAGGAAGCCAATGCTGCTGAGAAATCTATAACAGGAACCCCATCGTCACCTCCATTCTTCTCTGGATCCCCTCCATCCAGAGTCTCTAACCCATTAGTTTTAGATTCCCGCTTCCGGGGAGTGAAGAAAGGTTCACCTTCATCACCACTGGCATTTCCATCTCCTACATCACCAACACTTCCACCATCGGCTCGCAAAGGAGGATGTGCTAGAGGGAAATTTGGCCTTAAACCGGCTGCAGTTAGAGTAGAAGGTTTTGACTGCCTCAGCAGGGATAGCTCAAATTCAAGCATCACGGCTGTCGCTTGACTCTGAATAGAAGCAACAAGACTGTACATACATGAAGTAGTAATCAACAAGCTCGTCATGTATTTTGTGTCGGGGGCTTTTGGATTTTGTAGAAGGAATTTACCAAGAGAGACCCTTATGGTGCTCAAATTGTATATAAGATGTGTCAGCAAAGCCCAGATGTAGGGAGTTGTACGTAGCTTTATTCATCACCCTTGCAAAACCCCTCCCTCTTTCTAGGTGGAGTGAGGTTGGGACGTGGTGATTTTTGGTTTTTCTGGGATGTTTTTGTGTACATATGTGAGAGGTTTTCGGGATCGGAGGGGATCTGTTCAGTACTTAGCTTTTTGGCCCGTTTTTTATGTTTGAAGTTCAAGAATGTAAATTCTAGTGGTCTGCAAACTCCTGTATCAGTGGGATCTCTAGATCCCAGCGTGTTCCGGGGTTGAAGAACTTCTGTTTCATTTTCCGTATCCCTGCTTGTTATGTGCTTGCTTGCTATGATGTGGGTTAACTATCACCTGAGATGTGTTTGTGCCCTTTTCTGTTCTTTGGATGAATCTATTGACAGTCTTGAGCATATTGAAGAGTGTCTTCTTATCTTCGTGTGTATTGTGTTATACAGCAGTTCTCATCTGAAGTTACAATAGACTCCGGTCTTATGCTTATCAACCATCTGACACCATGTGACACATATTTGATGAGAATTCTGTATTAGCGTCTTTCTCTTCGTATAAATGTTTACTTGAACATTGCTGTATCATTATATTTGTATCGTTGCTCTTGTTTTAGTCAGGATACCCCTTACCCTATTTGCTCATAAACATCTTGTCACTCTATGCACACTCTGTTCATGTTGAATCAGCAAAGATGGTTGCTACGAATCTCATTTAGAATGCAAAATTAAGTAACAACCTAAATAATCTCGTTATCGACAAGACCTGAGAAGGACGAGATATACATAATTTTACATAGTTTTTTCCAGACACGAATGTCAGAGAAACAGTTTCCTCATATAAGCTAAAAACAAAGGAAAAGAAATAATAATAAAAAAAATAAAAAATAAAGCAACATAGGTAATAATGCCTACAAAATTCAATAACAAAATTAAAATTACAGAAAGAAAATTACACATTTTGAATGACAAGTGACAAGTAAAGCATTAAAATCGGATAAATATCAAACTCCTAGAAAGACTTCGTCCTATTCTATAAAGTCCACCAACTGCAACTATCCCATCGCGGTTATACTATAGAATGCAAAATTGAACGGTCTACTATAATCCATAAATGTGCAAATTGTAATATCATTCTTGAATATACATGTAATCAATTATTTTCAAATTTGACAAATATAATATTCTCAAGTGAGTGATAATATCCATGAGCAAATTCAACGATGAACAATGTCGTTTATCGTATTTTTATGAATGTCCTTAGTGATAGCTTTTTTTCGATATATAAATAAGAGTTTGTTTATATGATCTATCAAATTATTTAACCATTCAACTATAAATATCATGGATACAAACTTGCAGTCCCTTCGTTCCATATACTTTACAACATGTATATATTTTGTATTATTTTATATGCATAAATATAGATCTTGTTTTCATATCAAATCATATCTGATAGTCTCATAACATGTATTAGGTTGAAATACGTAACTTACACAATCATTGATGTTTTACGATAAATTTACAAAGAATTAAGTTTGATTGTCGTTGTCAAACTTGATATCGATACAAGTATAAAATCAAAATATTGTAAATATGAAACGAAGAAAATATCTAACTAGCTAACGACATTGACAATTTACTGAGATTAGTGAGATTTTATAGAACACTCATCGGTAGAGTACAAGATGCATAAAATGATATTTATTCCGTCCATAATAAATTACTACATCATATCTAATTCAGTATAAATAAATGTTATTATTTATAAAATTATTATAAAATACTAATAATAGATTAACTTATGAATTTTTATCATAAATCAATTTAAATTTTTTTAACATCATTTAATATAAAAATAAAATTTATAAAATTACGTGACATCTTAATTTATTTAAAGCGAAAAAACTAAGTATCATGATTAGACACGTTGATAGTCACCGAATTGTGCATCCCTTGCTTATAAGAAGTATTTTGAAAAACGAGTCTACAAGACCCTAATCTTTCTCTTCCCCAAATTCGATCTCTTCTCTCTTCTCTCTTCTCTTCTGCTCCCTCGACGCCGAGATCGAGCAGCAGCAGCATTCACAACACTGCCGCCGAGTCCATCGATTCACTCAAATAACTCATCACCTAAGTATAGTTTGAATTTTTTGAGTTATAGTTTCTACGAGTGTGTTGATTTCGGAGAAATGCTCGGTTTGTTGCGAAAATGGGGTCTTGTTGGGATAATTGGGGGGTTTTCTGGCTCCAATTGGCGATTGGGCTCGTTGTTTTTGTTGAGAATAGACGATCGTTGATTGGGGAGAGAACAAAGTGCTGGTGTCATTTGTGCATTGGCGCGTTGATAGCTGAATGATTGAATGCTCGAGAGAATGAGTTGTTTTTTGTGGGATTTTTTGTTTTTTAGGGTTTTGTTAAATCCACTGTGGTTCCCGTTCGCGTTTACAAATAGCTAAATGAAGAGGATAGAGAATTAACTTGATGTTGTCGTTTATCGTTTTGCTAAGCGTATGAAGAGGTTTTATTGATTGTGGTCATAAAGGGGTTTTATTGTGTTTTTTGAAGTGGAAGTAGTTGATTGAGGAATTGAGTTTTTGGTGCTTCGAGGCATTGTAATTTGAGAGACATTGCTTGATCACTATCGTTTTGGGTTGTTCCATCATTGATATTTGTGGAAGCTGGCCCAGTATTGTCTCACCTTTCAATTTTTTCTCTATGCTTGAAGGAATGATATTCACTCCTTCATTGTCTTCTATGGGACAATGTTGGGATTATGGTTTGTATGCTCTTCTGATGAGCGGATTCTTTGATAGGTATTTAAACTCAAAGGCATATTGTGTACTGATTGAAGTTGAGTGTGGTGGCATCATGGAGGGTGAAAGGAATTCTTTCCTTAAGAAACGTCAGTTTAAGAAAAAGGGCTCGAGCAAGAAGGGAAGAGGGCATGGTGGTGGTGCTCGTGAGCTTGACAGATCCTTTGGGGATTTGGGTCCTGCTGATACTGTGTATCGTATACTTTGTCCGTCAAAAAAGATTGGTGGTGTCATTGGAAGAGGCGGTAGCATAGTTAATGCATTGAGGGATGAGACTCATGCAAAGATAACAGTTGGAGAATCTATTCCAGGGTCAGAGGACAGAGTGATTATGATATTTAGCCCGCCGACTAGAGTTTCGAAGAAAGAGTCGGATGATAATGAGGAGAATGAGAGGATGCGGCCACATTGTGCCGCGCAAGATGCTCTCATGAGAGTTCATAGCAGGATTACTGAGGAAGACTTCTTTGGCGGTGTGGATGAAGATGAACAAGATGATTCTGAGGTCATTGCTCATCTTCTTGTGCCAAATGACTTGGTAGGATGCATCCTTGGAAAAGGTGGAGATGTCATCCAGAAACTGCGAAGTGAAACTGGAGCTAATATTCGTGTACTTCCTAAAGACCATGCACCAATTTGCGTCATGAGCAGTGACGAATTAGTGCAGGTTGTTATTCTACCCTTGTATTGTTTTTCTTGTGCTGCTTGTGAAATCCTTCTCGATTTTGCTTTGTTCTTTTTGTACTTATGTTAATATGGTTTTCGGTTCCTTTCATGTGATTGATGCAAATGATTTATGATCTGTTTTTTGCTTGCTTATGCATCCATTAGATTGTGTTATCGCTTGGTTGAACTTGTATGCAGGGACAAATGATTTTACTCTGATGAATCCTGCTGGTATGTTGCTGGTTTTGTAACCTATGGAGACAGTCTGAAAGGGCAGCTTGTTGTTGGGTGGGTGGATGAGAGCACATAAATAGGTGGTGTTGTTTCCTGCTTGCCTGGACTTAGAAATAGCCCCAATAGGCATACATGCCATTTGAGGAAATTCTTATATCTTCTGGGGATAAGTTCATGGGATCATACTCATTCGTGTTATACAAGCTATTGAGATCAGGATGATGGTTGTTTTAAGTTCTTCATATGTCTGAATAGGCTGGCTGCTTAGTTTTAGTTCTACCCTACTGTAAACTGTATGCTCCAAGTGTGTTACCATAGTATTTAACAGTTCGGCCCACATAGATTAACTGTCAATCAAAAAATAACTGTTGATGACAATGCTGCTGACTAGCAGAGTTGGTTGAACTGTAAATGTTTGATCTATTAAACTTGGTTCTGCATTAGAGGGAGCTACCAATTAGAGTCTTGCATTCACAAGGATACTATTTCACCTTTGTGATATCACTAGCATTAGTGCTCGGAAACAATATCCTGTGATTTTCTCCGCCAGCCTTCTTGTCTGTGCAGAGCATCTTTACAACTTTGATATTTTGGATTTTTGTGAAGCAGATATCTGGTAAACCGGATCGAGTGAAACTTGCCCTTTTTGATGTTTCGACAAGGTTGCACCAAAATCCTCGGAAGGACAATTTTATGAGTGCTCCTGGTGGTTTTCACCATCATGCTCCTCCAATGTCTAATAGGCCACTTCTGGGTGACCACATGCCTCCAGGTCCATGGATGGTGGGGTTCAGGAATCCTTCTCCTAGATCGGTGCCATTTGGTTACCTCGATAGTCCCATGAGACATGGTGGAGATCCTTCGGGTAAATTTTCGCTCAAAATTTTGTGCCTAGAGAAGAAGATTGGTGCAGTGATTGGCAGAGGTGGTGTGAATATAAAACAGTTAGAGCAGGAGACAGTAATGTCCAAGTTGAAGAGGCAACACCAGATTCAGAAGAACGTGTTATTTGTGTCTCAGCTTTTGAGGTGAATTTTACTATCCTTCCGATTTGACCTTTTGAAATATGCCATCTACAGCTAATCAGCCACTTCGACTGCACATGAATTCTTTATCTCATGTGCCTTGAGAGTACTAACTGTTGAAGGCATATAGATATCTTGCGACCTTTACATCTGTCTAGTTATTGATCGATTTTTTATTTTTTATTTTCTTGAAAATGGAGTTGTTGATCGATTGATTTAACTGTTACAGACACTAGTGAACCCGTGGTCGCAGACAATTGATGCAATACTTCAGCTTCAACATAAAACAAGTGACTTTTCTGATGAAGGTATAGTTACCACGAGAATTCTTGCACCATCTAGCAAGATTGGATGTATAATTGGAGAAGGCGGATCTATTATAAATGAGATGAGGTGGAGAACCAAGGCAGACATATGTGTTCACCCGAAGGAGGACAAGCCGCCAAATGCTTCTAAAGATGAAGAGCTTGTACATGTAATATTTCCATACCAAATTCGTAGTTGGCTTTGTCATGCCATTAATTCTATCACACATCAACATTGAGATCAAGATCTTTTCTCATGATATTTGCAATATGCTTATGAAGAAGCCCTATCATCCAGGTATCCAGGAGCTTTCCCGTAGTTAAAGATGCTCTGGTGGAGATAGCATCAAGATTGAGAACAAGAATCTTGCGGAATGCGAATGCTGGAGAAGAGCCTGGTTTAGAACCACCAGTCCCTGGGTACGCTCATCCAGCTGGGTATCCTGGTAGAGGACCCTCGTTCCCTGGTCCATTAGAGAGAGTCAGCCTTGGGTACAATGCTTTCAGGGTAAGTTATTTGGTGAAGCTTCCAACTTGACCAAGATTTTCAATCTGTAAGGTGGTCACTGTGATTTCCCTGTCATTTGAACACTCGTTATTAACCAGAACACAAAGTGTTTGTTTAAGAGAAGTGGTCAGGGTAAGAACACCAAACTTAGGTTTAAATAGACTATTAATAATGATACACACAAATAATGATGCACACAAATTATCATCTGTATTAGGTAGCACAGGTACCTTAGGTGTCTTTCCAACTTCTGTTAGCACGCTGGAGACAAAGAGATGATTTCCTTGAGACTATCAATTACCTGATGTAGGAAATGGACGCACAAATGAATGGAGTGTAAGAGCTCTGTTGTATATTTCAGTTCTGTGTTTTTTTTTTTTTTTGGGTTTCCTTTTTCTTTTTCTCCCTGAAGTTTCAGTAGTGTACTTGGGGTTGAGGTAAAGGGAAGCATAAGTGAAACCAGGGGCTATCTCATCATGTATGTGTTAGCATTTTAATGAACACTATGTGCATGAAATGATGTCATCTTTCCAGATGACCTGTATTATATTTAATTGATGGCATTAGAAGTCATTACTGTTATCGGCATCACATTTTCCCTAGTCTACAAAACGTGTGAAAGTTGTAGGAGTATTTGCGGGATGCAATGCTCCTTTCAAAGGATGAATGTGTTAGATTTCAGCAATACATGGGCTGAAGGCCATTTGATTCCCTTGATTTAGATGAAACTGACGTGCCTAGGCCAGAACTGACTCACTTCCGCTGTTTCTCTTCAAGGGTGGTGCAGATGACTTGGAACCAAGCTACCCCATTCAGCCAAATCCGTCTCGGTAGGGACAAAAGCAACCCAAACCGTCAACCATTAGACTGCATGCTTTTTGGTATTTTAGTTTCTGTTTATTCTTATTTACATCTTCTTTTCTTCCAGTTGCCTATCAGCGGGTAGCCCTGTTGAGATTAACTACCCAAATGGTGCTGTAGCACCGAATTATGCGCGAGGAAGTTATGGACCAGGAAGTTATGCACCAGGAGGCAGCAACATCAAGGATGCTACTGAGGTATGTTCTCCTTCAGCTTATATGGAAGTAATGGTTTGTTCTGTTTCTTCTAATGTTCTGAATCGGCACATGAAGGATTAAAAGAACGTCTTTCGGACTCAATACTTAAGTGATGGAAAAGATAAGTAGTCTTATGATGATCAGTAAATCGAGCTAGTCAAGTTATAAACCTGGTTGCTATTGTATGTATGCTCTATGATGCAGGTGACCATTTGTTTGTGGAAGAAGTTTTTGTCTGGCATTTTCACCTTCAGTAGCCATAAACTTTTGTGGGGTCACCCCATCTCACATGGTAAACGGCTCAGCTAACTCCTCCAATGAGGGGAGAGGTCAGAGGATCAAAACTTGCTGAGTGTCGAGTTATTTTGTGGTGGTGAGTCCGTCAGCGAAAATTGGTTTAAAAGGTCCTTCGGATTTGCGGGTTATTCGATTGACCAAAGGAAAATCCTTCGGGATTTCTTTTTGAGAAACTTTTAATGTTTGCCGAAGGGTTATGTAGTGTGTCAAAGTGACTTGTCTGCTGCCAGACTCTTTAGTACAGATTGATGGAGTTGTTTAAGGCAGACATCTAACTGATATGGTGCTTTTGAAATTAAGTGGCATACGGTGCTAATTGTCTGGCTGCTTTTTTGCCCCGGCAAGATCATTTTTAAGTGCTCTTTGCTGGTGCCTCTTTCCTGCCCAGCCACCCAATCTGTTTTTGAGGAACTAACCTACAGAAGTTTTCAAATCATTTGTTGTTTTTGCGATGGTAGTTTATGGAAGAGGCTGAAGAGCCTTTATCGTTGACTTATTTGGAATTTGGAAGATAAAATTAAGTTTTATCTGTTGTCATTTCTGTGAAGATACATTCAAAGTTAGTTGCATCTGAACGTTTGCATGCTGTAATCCAGGCTGCTGCTGTGACAAGGTCAAAACCCCAAGATCCGCCAGCCACTGGCAGATATGATGTCTCCGTTGGTGCCTTAACCCCAGCTGATCACCCGAACACTGCTCAAAACATAGCTCACACCTACATGGCTCCTGGGACACATAGCATCCCTCATCCAGGTCCCTACCCCGACCCCTATTCCCAGTACAGCGCATACCATGGGATGATGGCTCAGCAGCAACAAGAAGGTGCATACCACAGCAGCATGCCTCAGCAGCGACCGCAAGGTGCACACCACAGCAACACGGCTCAGCAGCGACCGCAAGGTGCGTACCACAGCACCACGGCTCAGCAGCGACTGCAAGGTGCGTACCACAGCACCACGGCTCAGCAGCGACTGCAAGGTGCGTACCTCAGCACCACGGCTCAGCAGCCACTGCAAGGTGTGTACCACAGCACCACGGTTCAGCAGCAACAACATGGTGCATACCACGGCACCATGGCACCATGACTCAGCAGCAACAACAAGGTGCATACAACCGCACCAACCCTCAAGAGGTCTCTTATCAGGACTACTACACACAGCAACGCGCTTACCAGTATATGCCACACCCCAGAAGATGACATATCAGAACACCCAAGTTTAGGGGTCCTATCAATAGTGATCTGGTAGGATCACCGTTTTTGTTGTGCTGGCTCAAAAGGCCCTTCAAACTCTTGTTGCCTTGCCGGTTAGTGTTCCTTCGAGGTACTGAAGTTATACATGGTGTCATGCTTGAAGTTGCACTCGAGGTGCTGTAATCTTAATTTATGATTCCCTGATCAAGAACCCGAGTGATATTTATATCATAGTTCATGCAAGACATGTATAGACTAGAGGATTTCTTCTTTTGTTGAGTCGCCCTTCGAATTTGCGTTGATCATTGTGTGTAATGCTGGATATCTGAGCACGTACAAGCAAGCTTGCTGACAAATCAACTGGATTTTCTTCTTGAAGTTGTGTAGTCTTTAGCAGCTTGTATCCGCTAGTTCATCAAAGCTTGACGAGATTGATGTCTTGCTGTCTTATGTATCCAGTCAAAATTATTTTCTGTTACATATACCCATAGTTGCAGTCGCTATTTTCAGTTGGAATTAGCGTGTCAACGTACTTTGTTTAGTCGGTGTCATCATGTGATAATGAACTGAAGATGTGTTTGTTTTAATGATAGGATAAAATGAGATTATTAATCTTCAAACTAATAATTTTGGGATATTTAATCCAATATATTTTTGTTATGAATTAGATCCGAGAATCTGATGAATTTGAATATCACAATCAAACAACTATCAACACGAACAAAAAAAGAAACAACTAACACATGAGATATGACGTGAGAAAAACTCAATCGTCGGAAAAAAAAATCCCATTAGAAACAATCCACTAATCGAATCACACAATTATAATCATCGTCTCTCTCAACACACTCAATCTCACCTTGTGTTTCGCTTAAATCCTAAAAGAAATCTCTCATAATTTCTATGATAACCCTAAAAAGTCTCTCACTTTCGTATTATATCATATGAATTTGATACATGAGTATTTATAGACTTTCTATTAAAACAGAAAGATTTAACGGAAGAAGATCTTGCCACAGCTCGTACGGCTGTCACGTCCCGCACGGCTCATGTCAGGCCATGCGCCGAGCTTCCAGTTTACCCATCGTGCACGACCGTGTTTCCTCTTCATGACAAACTCCAATAATCTCCACCTTTGTCGTGAAGAGTTGCACAAAAACTGTTCAAGCCTCTCAAATCACACAAAGTATCTAGATTTGAGTAATCACCTTCGTACCCCTTCCGAACACAATCTTGCATCCCATTTTCGTACCCCTTGACACCCACCTGTATCGACCAAACATCCCGATGATGCTCTACCACCCTCAATCCTTTCTGTTACCCACTTAGATTTGGCACCTGCACCTCCCATGCTACTCGAGTTCTTCGAGTCTGCACCTAAAGCATGAAACAACTGACCTTTGAGGTTTGCGAGAGCTATGTTGTTGACGAATTCATCAGCCACAACATGAAAATAAGGCAGGGGAAAAAAAACAAAAAAGTCAACCAATGGAATGCAATGAAGCATCCGAAAATGGAACAACAAAATAAGGCATATATAACTTTCAATCTAGCCAATTATAGTAGAACATCTCTTTTTTTCGGGCTAATTTAACATACAACAAAATAACACAAATATATAGAAAGGAAAGGAACGTACTCACATAATCTCAGTATGGGGAGGACACCCCTATAAGACCTTACCTCTATTTTTACATAGAGAAGTTGTTTCCTGACGCTCTCAGGTGTCGAACTTCTATCCTCATGGTAATCCGTAATAACACAAACATAATGTTGCATAAACTTCAACCTGATCACAAGGAATCCGTAATAATCCAATTACATTGGGCTTAGAACATCTCGCCTTTAAGGAGTTGGGCAAAGCAATTTTTTATCTTTTCTTTTTCTTTTCTTTTTGATGAAGTGGAGTTGGGCATAGCTTATTACATCCTAATTAACCAGTAATCCAAAGTTCTCCAATCTAGTTGACCTAATTTTTATATAGTAGTGGAATATGTCACAGTATAGATCATGGTTCGTAGAAATGGCTGCATCACTGACTAATTGTTTTGCGCCATCACTCATTGTGATCTTGTATAAGTAAGCCTTGATCAAGAAAGCAAGCAACAACAATTAGTAGCAAACCTGAAGCCTTTCTCCACAACATAGCAGATAAGACCCACATTTACAACAGAAAACTAAATTCAGTTTCACCATTAGATCACAGAACATCAAGCACAAGCTATGACATAAACTAGCTGCCAAAAAAAAAAATGTAGAATCAGAAATGTGAGCCACAAACATGAATCAAAAGGCTATCAACGGAGCCTGGACGCAAAATTGTGATCACTGATCAGCAAAGCATGCTCCTCGCACAAGGTATTCTCTTGAGTTTGATTAATTACTAATTCCGAACCAAAAAAACTGATGTCCAGAATTTCAATTTCGCCTCACAGCCTCCTTCCTATCCTTTCCCTTTTCTACAAGTACAGTCTGTAGGTATCGGGTTCACATCCTCCGGACAGAAACAAAGCAACAAATATCAATAAGAAATAGGGAAATACAGCCCCTTTCCCAAAAGATAAAAAAAAACATAAAAAGGTAATAATGCAGCTAAGAAAATGAAAACGAAGATGGCCAAGAATTGCAGTCTGGTTGAAAGTTCAAGAGAGCACAAGACTAAATGTGGCATCATCAATGCATATGAGAACAGCACTTGCAATGTAACAAATTAAACCAATGTTTCTTGCCGACACATTCATGTATCACTTTATATCAGAGGTAGATATATTTTCCGGAAAAGAAACATCTAACTGCATTGTCAAAAACAGAGACCAGAACAAGAAGCAACCAAGGAAAATAACTTTCAATGCAAGTAGAATTTTATTGGTTGTACTGTAGAGAAAAAAGATGCATGAGAAAATCTTGATAAATAATTTGAAAAGGAATCATACCAATTAGACCAATTTTCATTCCTGAACGGGCAAGAGCTCGAAGTTCATACTGGGAAACTGAACCAGGCATCTTGATTTTGTTCCCGCCACTGGCGTGAAGCTTTATATGGAGAGCAGTTATACCAAGCTCCTACAGATGGTTAGAGAACAAATTCAGGATTCCCTTCAAGCTGATAACAGGAAGTAGCAATGGCAATGCCTCAGCCCACGAAGGAAGGATATCAATTTCATATACAACATTTCCACACAGAAACATCGCATAGCTGAAGGCTAAACACTTCTATATTTGAAAAGATCAAATATAACAACAAAACAAAGCATTATACGCCACTGGATTTTGAAGATGCAGCAGCGGGTGTGCCTATTTTCCTAGATTCCATTCCAACAACCTACCAACCCTCCAGAGAAGGCGCCTAAAAAAACATCACCTAGACATGGTACATACGGACATACCAACACAGCAGAAGTTATCTTAGAAGAAAATAAATTTTGAAAGAAAGAAAGTAACATACTTAGATCTTTTTTGTTGAATCCTAAAAGGATTCCAGCTCGCCAAAACTCAAACATCTATGACACTAGAGAATCTGGCTCTTCAAAACAACGATCTCCCATCTCTTTCAACACTATTGGAAGCTTTCTTTCAATTCACGCTGTCATAATACGCTGTTACTCACAGACTCTACAGCCTCCTGCTATCCTCCACAAGCATAATACTTTCGATGCAACTCATACAAAAGGAGGTAAAGAAAACGTTTCCCCAATAAAAATGAGATTACGCTATTAAAGAGGAAAGTCATTGATTGGAAGTCGCCTCGCAACGTTGCGCAACTTCAAGCATGGTTGTAATACAGAGATGACTCATCTCAATCTGCTTCAACCTTCATACCATAATGAACTGACCCTATAGGATAAATGCAAGGGTGTGAAATTAATTTAGAAACCAGATTTTAAATGGATCACACAGCTAAAATTCATAAACTCATTTTAAACATCAAAAACCAAAAGCAAAAGCTCAAACCACGTATCCATACTCAGTAACTCCCAATGAGAGCGTAATTGAAAAAGGCAAAACCATGATCGACAGTGAATACATATTCGCCTTCCCCGACATGTCCTCGGGTCACAGTCTCCTTCTTCGGCTCCCTAATCTTCCTCGTCGACTATCAAAGGCACAACAAAAAGGAGCGACTAGTAGTGAGATAATGAAAATGGAGGTGAAAATGTGGAAGCAGAGGGGAAAGAACTCATCATCGATATGGCGAATGGCGAAGTGATTCTTGCAAGGGTTTAGGGTTCTTCCGCTCTTCGGTAGGTTGCAACTTGCAACACAACAGGGAGTGGCTGGTTCCGTTGGTGTAACCAACACATGGAGTTTTATTTTGGTAGGAAAAGGAGAAGAAAAAGAAAAGAAATTGGTCAAAAGAAAATTTTCTTTTGGTTATCATGTTTGTTAGTTCTTGATAACGAAGAAAAACGAAAGGATTTGGAAGGAAAAAAATTTAAATTTTTTTAATATGATGAAATTCGGAGTTTGAATTTAATAGGAAATGAATAATCCCTGAAACTCCTTATAAAGTTCAAGAAAACGTTAGTTTTATATTGAAAAAATCAAAATCGATAATAAAAATTAAAATTATCTTATAAAATAACATGATTTTACATAAAATAATCTTGAATACGTATTTTACTTAATTTAAATAAAAAACAAAAATAGATATTCATTATTTATTTTTTTTTGCGTTTCATCCGTTTAAAATATAAAAAACGTAAATTAACAGTTTGATTCTATCAAACAACAAAAATGAAAACCGTTCGTATGAAATAATAATGAAATTAAACAAATCCGAAACCAATCAAAGACTATCTTACACAAATTTATCTAAAAAATTGAGAGGAGCCCTTTATCTTATTTCAAAGTTGAGAGGAATTTTATGTTATTAACATAAACCTAAGAGAGATTTTATGAAAATTTACCTATTTATCTTTTCAATCCTTTCTGATATAAAAATTTATCTTTTACTAGTACTACTCCAAACTTGAAGAAAGACGGACAATACCTTGCCGACGTATCCAGTCTCATCCTAAGAGCACGGATCAGATAATAATCACTTCACGACAGAACCTAACTCCATCCTCGCTCCCTTTCTCCCTCTTCGCCTCCTCACCAACCCGCCCTTCCACCATCGCCGGCGGATCTCTTGCCGGACACCTGATCTCGGCGGCTTCGACGATCGATTAGCTCGAAGATGAAGATCTATGTGAAGACACTGAAGGGAACCAGCTTCGAGATCCAAGTCAAGCCCGAGGACACTGTAATCTTCATTTTCTCTTTCTATCTATGTGGCGTATTTATCGTGATTTCTGAGTTTTGATGGTTGTTTGATTGGAATTTGATTGAAGATGAGTTAGGTTTGGGGAGGTCAAGTAGTTTGGCTTTATTGGTCGGATGTTTTAGGTGTTTTCGGGTTGGATTGGTATGCGATTGATGCGAAGGTGTTGATGGTTTATTTGATTTGTCGTGGGATTGTGTTTGGTTGGCATTTTGTTGATTGAATTGTGTTTGTGTTGCCAGTTGGTTAGAGTTTGTTTGGTATTGTTTCTCGAAGTCATGAAAATGAAAATGAGGAATGGAAATGGTATTTTAATAAAGAGGGAAACTAGAAGAAAATTCTCATTGCAGCTTTTTCTTACGTTTAACTCCAAATTATATGGCAGGGGCTGAACGAGGATCTCCGAATAGAGTGCCAGTTCCCTAAATGATACTTAGAAACAATATATTCGAGATAATTTTTTCACCATTCCTTGATGAGATATGAAATGGTATTTTATTAAAGAGGGAAACTAGAAGAAAATTCTCATTGCAGCTTTCTCTTATCTTCAACTCCAAATTTTATGGCAGGGACTGAATGAGGATCATCGAATAGGGGGCCAGTTCCCTAAATGATACTTAGAGAACAATATATTCGAGATACTTTTTTCACCATTCCTTGATGGGATATTTTAGCCATATCTATAAATTAGAGTTGTCTTAAATATTCGTATGTATAGATGAAACCAAAGATGGAAAAGATGACATTCTTATGCGTGATAGACTAGTGCATGATATAATGTGCAAGAGTCTAAAAGGCATGAACCTTCGCTTTTATCAAGAAGTAAAAGAAGACCCTAAAAAAGTGAGAAGAGCATTGGAGGCAAATGGCAGGAGAGGAGGAATGTAAACACTTACGGTTTATGAATGAATGACAATGAACACTTACTTAAAAAAAGAACAGTGGAGCTAATAAAAATGTTACATGAGCTTAATACACATTTGTTAAGATTTGTATGTACAAATGCTAACAAAAAGTTAAAGAACACACAAGGGTGAGTGAAGAATTGGAATTTCATTATTAACAATAATGTATAACTTCTTTCAATTATTGATGTGTAAAAACAAATATCAAAATTTCATTTTTATGAAATTATCTTCATAGGGAAATTAATTATTAAAAAATTGAACAGTTGGAGTGAAATTTGTCAATTTAAGTTAGAAATTCACACACAAAAAAACCCCCTAACTGGGAGAGATAGATAGATAGAATGGCAAAATGAGATTCCAATATGTTATTGAATGTGGGAAAATAGGGAAAAAAAACATCAAAGCACAATCTAGGCACAAAGAGGAAGGGCTACAGTCTGGGGACTCAAACCTGGACCAAGTGGTTTACGATTACGATCAACGCCTGCCCTTTAAATGTATTATCCAGAGATTTTGTTTCTATACTGATGTTTTAGTCATAAATTTATTGCTATGTATAAAGCACGATGAGCCATAGGGGAACCATGGTCTCTGCAGGTTACCTCCTGGGCTCCTCCCCTGTTGCATCTACTGTAGTAAATCTATGTAATTTGCACCTATGATCTGTGGTATAAATGAAGCACAAGTGCACCACAAGGAGACAAAAATTTAATTGGAAGTTGAAATGGAAATTTTTAAATAAGTTGCCTTTCAAGAAACACTTGACTAAATGAACGATTATTTGAGTATGGACTCTTGAATACCATGTCAAAAAACTGAAGGTGGATATAGTTTTTGTGCTCTTTTTTTGTTCGGAAAAAATACATTATGATATCATACACGCTTATCTCTCTGTACCGAAATGGAAATGCATTGTAGGAAATGATATCTTGCCATTTTGTCTCTATGCACTGAGAATTGAAAATGAAAAACAGAAGCCATGCCAAACAAGGCATAAGCATGTTGAAGGACCTGTTTCACTGAGTTTTTTCAGTTACATATAAATGCTGATGGCTTATGAATAAGCTACCAGAACTTCAAGAAATATTGCGTGTGTCACCTATTCCGGAACTCCCTTTCGATTAATAAGCTCTAAGCTCCTCGTAAATGCTTCTTGACATAAACACTTAAAAGGCTTTAGAGATGCTCATAGAACTTCTGTCGAACAATCATTTGGATCATGAAGCACTTGTAAGCCAATTTGACTGACTTATGGGCGAGAGAAACATGGTGGAAGGTGGTTTTTTTGGCTTCTCAGTGTATGATCGAGGGGTTTATATGGGATATTGGATTGAACAGTAAATCTCTCTTCACTGCTTTTAATCTTGCGACATCTTTCCCTTTTGAGTCATGTTATTATCAATTTATAAATTTTTATGTTATTGAATCTCTCATTTGTGATGCTTTTGGCAATGAATCGTATTTCTCAGGTGGCTGATGTAAAGTTAAATATTGAGAGTGTTCAAGGTTCGGATGTCTATCCTGCTGCTCAGCAAATGCTTATACATCAAGGAAAGGTTCTCAAGGATGCAAGTACTCTTGAAGAAAACAAAGTTTCTGAAAATAGCTTTATTGTTATTATGTTATCTAAGGTGAGAAATTTAAATTTTCAGGATTCTTGTGACGAGATATCTATACCCAAATTCTTTTTCTTTGAAAAAATAAAATAAAAAATGGTCGAAGGTGGGATGACTTGTTTCATTCGTTCATGCAACTTCTTTGGTGCAAGATTTTTTCTTTTTGTTTTAATAGAAAAAGCAAATCTTTGGTACAATATAGAATGTTGTCATCTTGTATTTCGGGAGCGGATGTATCGTTTCTTCTTCTGCTTCTTATCAACTAATACTCCATCATGGGTCCTGGTATTGTCATGATTCATTGTAGACCAAGCCTGCCGCAGCTGGCTCCGCCAGTGGACCTGCAGCTCCTACAACTCAGGTAAATGTTATTTTCACAATGCTCTTTCAAGCAACAAATTTATCAATCCCCATATCATGGGTGATTGTCGAAATATGTTGAATGTGCATGATCTGGTTCCGGTGTGTCTTTCTCTGTATTATTTGGTCCTTCCCTATTGTCAGATACATTCTTGGGAGAATTCTTGATAGGCATACCTATGCAGTTTTAATTACACAAAAGTAACTCACAATTATTTAATTCTCATTAGGTATCCCGTAATCAATTAGGAGATCCTTTCAAAATTTAAATCTCAAATATCAATTATTTTTAAATCCATCAACGAAGTAAACAACGAACCGACGAAGACGACGAACTCACGACGATGACAAACTCATGACGACGATGAATTAACGACGACAAAGACGACTACGAAGAACTGATGATGACGTCAACAAACTAATCATGACGACTACGACGAAGAACTGACGACGACATCGACGAACTAATGATGATGACGAACTAGCAACGATGACGAAGAACTAACTACGAGAATGTTCGGAGGACAACGAACTAAAGACGAGGACGAACTAGAGACGAGGACGACGATGACAATAAATATAATGAACAATAGGAAAAATCGCTCTACCATGGAGACATGCGACAATGCTATTTTTTATGGTGAGGAAAAGAACACGGAACGTCGGATATGTAGAATCAAATTAAGAGATCATCAGTATATCAAAATATAGAAAGAATCTAATTATATTCACATAATAAGGAAACAAGATTTTTTAATGAAAAATGAAAAGAAAGAGACACGAATCAGGAAAGCACAATTTTTTATTTTTTAAATGTTAGTGGGGTATTTAGTTGGAAAAAATGAAAGGGGTGGTATTTATTGATAATTCTTTTTGCTAGGTGATATCTCTAGGTAAATTTTTCTACATTCTTTGGATGAATTAGATTTGGCAGTCTTTTCATATGCTGCTAATTGAAGCCTTTTGCATTTACACATGTCATTTGTATGAAAGTTAAGAAAATATGTATATTGCTATGTGACTTTTTGGTCATGTGGTGACTAGCTGTGTCATGGAGTGAGCAGCGAACTTTTTTGTTTTTCAATTGTCTCTCTTATTTGTGGTGAACTCACCCTTGTCTGCTTCTTTGATTTGCAATGCTTTCTACTTTCCTCTATTCCAATTATGTTAAATAAGAGTATCTTCGCTTTCATACTTCTCATCCTCTAAAGTCTCATTGCCCCACATATTGATGCTTAGAATTTCTCTCAATACAATGATCCTACTCCTTATCTTTGGCCTACATAAAGAAAAAAGAAGAAGAAAATGAACGTACCCACGTAATTCCGTCAAATGCAGGATGTGGGAAGGACATCTCTAAAAACAAGGTGATGTACACATAGAGGTTTCCTGATGATCTCTTTATCCCTATTTTTAATTTTTATATGGGGAGGTTTCCTGATGTCCTGAGGTGTTGAACCACTGACCTCACAGTTAGGAGGGGAGCGAGATCATTATTAATTAATGCATACGAGCCATGACCCACTAAATTAAAGGACTTCATCGTTATTAATGAAGTTCATCTATCGTGTATATTTTGTTGTTAGCTGACCTCATGTAATGGGATAAACACCTTTTCCACTTCTTTTTTTGTTTTGTTTTGATTTGTTCAGATGTTTTCTATGTGATGATAAGTATACTTGTTTTCTTGTGTTCTTTTAGTATGCCCATCTCGATACACCGCAAGACCTGTTGAATATAGCTTAATGTATTTAGATATTTTATCTGTTAGGTTTTGCAACATTTGTCCGTTAGTGTCTCTGAAAAATCTCGTTTGTATTTCTCAGGCACCGTCTGCAAGTCAACCTGCATCAGCACCAGCATCATCACCTCAAGCTCAGACTCCAGCTGTCGCCCCGTGAGTTCAAATGTTACTAATCCTTTGTAAAATAATATTTAGAATAGCATTTTGTGCGCCGGTGGGCAGGTGGGTTTACTGTGGGGAATTCTCCTCTTGTTGTTACAGAGTTGTTCCTCTATTCTAGCATTTACTCATATATTAATTCTGGAGTCTCATTTTTCAGGGCACCATCCATCACTCAGGTCACTCCAACTGCGGTTGCAACAGCTCCAGTTGTAACTCCAGCTTCAGCTCCAGTTTCGTGAGTATTTCTATGTCATTCTGCTCCAAACTCTCTGGTTGTGATTTATCTGACATTTCTATTTCAATGACCTAAGCAGTTTAGAAGTTGTACTTTACTAACCCGATAGTATTTCCTCCTCCTCTTTTCTCAACCACATCTTCTTAAAGCAGTGCAGTATCTGATGTTTATGGCCAAGCAGCGTCAAATCTGGTTGCGGGAACTAACTTGGATGCAACGATACAACAGATTGTTGACATGGGGGGAGGAAGTTGGGACAAGGATACAGTTGTTCGTGCCTTACGAGCTGCTTATAACAATCCTGAAAGGGCTGTTGAGTATTTATACACTGTAAGTTTTGACATTTTTGCTCTTGATAAACTCTGGTGTGATGTGTAAGTTTCTCTTGCTGTAGATTGTAGCCATATAGAAGGTTTTCAAACAGGACCACAACATGTGAATTAATTATAAATGAATCTGAACTCTGAGGCATATTCATATTTTAGCTTCACCTTTTGTTGTTTTCCTAACCGGCGTGGATCAGAGTGTGTTGAGGGGTTGCATATACCCTACATTGATTTGTCTTGCTTTTGTCAGGGAACCCTTTTTATGTCATTGGATACTCAAATAAATGACTGATTGACACATTAGGAACTAAAGAGAGCGCGATATAGATGGACTAAAACCTTTAAAATATGGGAAATAACTGGAAGTTGCAGACTCTTCACTAGTTCACCTCTGTTCCGAATAAGTCAGTTGCTGCAATGGAGACCAGGTTGCTTATGTATTGTCTTTAGTTACATGCTCATGCCTTCAGAATATGGATCCTACGGTAGAGCAAGATGAGAACTGTGAACTTGGTTGTGGAAGTGGCTCAGAGCCTCTTTGTCTTTTTGTACAGTTTACAATCGAACTCTTGCTAATATTGGAAAATCCTAGAACAAAGTATCTAATCTGATGGGAGCATTCTTTCTATGACGTCAGTATTTTATTCAAGTGACTGTTAAAATTTCCTCGTGAAGAGTTTCTTAAAATCATGTTTCACCATAAGTGCTGGCTCTATAGGTGGTATATTTATCCCTAGATATGTTGATTGGACTGCTGGTTAATTTGTTTCTAATTTCTTTATTTGCAAATGCTTTCGATATTATGATGATGTTTCAATCAACTGGCAGGGAATTCCTGAACAAGCTGAGGCTCCCCCTGTGGCTCGAACTCCCACCAGTGGACAGGCTGCGCCGGCAGCAAATCCTCCTGCTCAGGCTCCTCAAGCTACTGTACCTACTAGTGGGCCTAATTCAAGCCCGCTAGACCTCTTTCCCCAGGTGTGTTATCTATTTTTTTTGTGTGAAGTCTTATTGTTTCTGAAGGCTGAAGTAGAATCGAAAATTCCTTCTTAAAATATAACTGAAGCTTAGGTATCATGCTTGGGTTTGCATTAGGGCCTTCCCAATCTGGGATCACCTGCTAGCGCTGGCTCGTTGGATTTTCTTCGCAATAGTCAACAGGTATCTTATGATTGGGTTTTATATTGTTCACTGCTTCTGTTGCACAATGCTTAACTCATGAGATTTTGCTGTTGTAGTTCCAAACACTACGAACTATGGTGCAAGCAAACCCCCAAATTCTACAGGTAAGGCTTGTTTATCCAAGTATTGTTTCCAGCTTCCTTCTAATTTATTGAGAGGCTGATGTATCATAATTTCTTCACAGCCAATGCTTCAGGAGCTTGGAAAACAAAACCCGCATCTCATGCGGCTGATTCAAGAGCATCAGGCAGACTTTCTTCGCCTGATTAATGAACCTGTTGAAGGAGAAGGGTATAGCTGATTCTCTTCTATATTATTACGATGATATTTGTGCCCTTCTTGATGGGCTATGTAATTATTTGTTCTCATGTCTCCTCTTGGTAATAGGAATTTGCTGTCGCAGTTGGCCTCAACTGCTCCACAAACTGTGACAGTTACACCTGAGGAACGTGAAGCCATCGAGCGAGTAAGTGTTTAGTTTTCTTTTTCAAAGAAAAATTCTTCTAAGGTCAATGTAAGACAGCGTGCTTGATATTAAAGATGATTAGATAGTTTGAAACTCCCATTCTCATTTATTAGTCTTATGTTTTTTGTTCTTGTTCTTGATTTTGATTTATATATATACGCACTCTTAAGTGAAACTTCTTGACTCTGGTTTCATGCATTTTCCTTTGAAGTTCTGAAGGCAGACTAATTTTGCCGGGGTCTGTCGTGTTTCTTGCTGCATTATTGCTTGCTTTTGTTGGTTAGTGTTGTGAGAGGCGGGCTAGGCGCTAGGTTCACTATGTCGGTAAGTGCATCTAAAGAAGGTACACAAGGTGACTGCCTATGCTTGGATGCAAGAAATAGGTATACAAGCCCTAGCCGTGACATGATGGAGTTAGTAGCACTACTGGTTGAGAAAGGATTGACTTTGACTGGCTATGCCACTGTAATGGATCTAGTGATTGTGAGATGAGAATAGATGCTGAAAAGTGGCAATTTAGAAGATGGGTACAACCTATTTGCAGAGCTTATGACTAATGGGTTAGATGCGGGAATTGCTGAGATATTTTTGAGACATATTTTCGAGTTGGGTAGGAGAGGAACCCTTGCAATGTTTCTTAACATATGAAGTAGGCTTGGAAGCAGTTTGAGATGGTTTAGATGGGTGAAACTTGTACATCAACCATATCCTTTGGAAATGAAGGAGGCACATCTCGTAGCTTGTGTCTTGTCACTATTGGTTCTGAATGTTCTATAGGCGGATTTGAAGTGTTTAGTGAAGCACATCATATTGAAGACACTCATGAAGAGGAGGTTGGGGCTGCACAAAAGTCACTTGTTTGTTTTTTCTAATGACTTTGCTGAGTTTCAAGAGGCCACGATTGTTTCAGAGTAGATACAGTGCCAAACTAAGTTTTGTGGACACACCAATGCATGGTGGCATTAGAATTGGAGAAGATGCAACACATATCGCTGATGTAGGACGACATCGGGAATCTTACATGTCAAAAGAACCTGGCTAAATTCAGGGGAACATTTTGGTAAAGCCATGACACTATGTATTGTATTAAATATTGAGCACGGATAATGACGCATAGCATAGCGGTGAACACCTATACTGGAGTGATTTCTCAGCAGCTTGGTCCTGATAGAGGGGAAGGTGAGATGAAATCATTTGAGGTGTGTTGGGCACGTTATTCGATGGCTATGATTTTTAAGGGGAGTGATAAATTTTTGTTTGGGAGGTGACAAGGAATTAAAAGGAACCACATGAATTGGGATGAAATCGTTAGATATGATATTAACATGTCTCCACTTGAATGTTGGCTTTCTTCGTGCAGATTATTAGCTATTGAGAGAGTTCTGCAAGTCTGGTTTTGAATTGTCTGCAGGAGTTTTCTGTATCATGTGCTTTCTCCTTTTTTTTCACTTTTTAATCCGCTGGATGCCGAATTCTACGCTTCTCTCTTCCATTCACTCTGCTTGTGCTGACATATCTTTGCCCTCTTTCCCTTGCAGCTTGAAGGTATGGGATTCAGACGGACCACTGTGTTGCAGGTTTACTTTGCCTGCAACAAGGATGAGGAACTGGCTGCGAATTATCTTCTTGACCACATGGATGAGCTTGAAAATGAGGACGATGAGATGAGCTAAAAGCCGAAACAAGGCTTGTCAACCATTATCTTTCCTAGTGGTCTTTGGGCACTCTCTAGTCCGCATTGCGTGCCTAGAAACTACCTCTGTCGTTGAGCTCTCCTACCCGTTGTGTGAACCAGTGACGTAGTCGGATTCTATTTAGAGTGAAAAGTGTCGATGTTTCTTGATTTCAAAATCTCTGTTCTTTCTGTTATTTAAGGTGAACGCCAAGCACGAAGACATGATATGCATAATGCATGGATATATCTTTCCGTCTGATGTTCTCTTTTTTTTCGCCAACAAGTGACTACTCTTGTTCTCCTCTTCCCAGACAGAAAAACTGGTTAGTTCAGAGAGATGCATTACAGAGAGTGCACATTGGTTGTGAATCCTTGATTGTGAATCATTGAGATGAGGATCTTTGTTATTAAGTATGTTCGTAGACGGTTAGATTAGATACTATTGTTTGTAACATGCTCTCTCAGTCGTTCTGCAAAATGCTGTGGGTTAGTTCAGTCTTCATGTCGTATCTGAGAGTATAATCTTTCTCAGAGTTTGATCTTACGTTAGAGTGGGTTCATGCGCAGGTTTCCACATCGCTTTCTCCTTCTGCCATATTTGAATTGGTCCATGTATCTGGATTCTTATCATATCCGAGAAAATGAGAAATGGGTTACCAACTTGCAAGTGTAATCGTGAAGTGACCAAGTACTCTGATCAACCTGTGTCTTAATCAAAAGATTAAATGTCAATAAAAAAATATGTTCTTGATTGCACCTTATTTGACTTGGTTTATTCTGAGACATTTGGCAGAGACTTTCATGGATGAACCAAACTTCACCTCCCTGTACTGATCTTACTGAGCCTTAAGCTTTGAGCGACGGGAGACTATAACAAATCGAAGAGCATAACAAATTGAAGAGCGGGAACAAGCGACCATGGCGAAGTCAATACAAGGGAAGCAAGGAGATGACTCGAAGCTGAACACTTGGATTAAACATGCTCTCACTCGAGCCGACATACTCAAGAATCAGCACTATGTTCGCTGCTCTCATGCCTGGTCTGATGTCGTTCAACTACTCAATCACGGTCATCATGAACAAGCTCTACTCCGCGTGAGTCCTCACTTGCCATGCCTTGTACAAGATCATGTAGTTATGTTTTTCTTTCGGTTTTGTATTTGATGTGAAGAAATGGTTTTGTGAGCAGGTTGAGCATGTTATCCGGGAGCAGAACATGGCGGAGGTGTTTTCCATTGTAGAGAAGTATTGCCATCTTCTTGCAGAGAAAGGAACACGATCAAGTAACAAGTCAGTGGTGACTCCATGTTATTCAAGTTGATTGCTTTGTTTGATGAAAATATGTCGACTGGTTTGTTTGATGAAATTATGGGCTTCTGCATCATACTATGATCATCTTGTTGGTCTAGTCTAAACAAGTTGGGTCGGCAGAATGTGTTTTACTTCTCCATTCTATGCGGCAGAGACTGCAACCATCTAGAGTTTTATTTCAACTCGAATGGCTTTCAATTGGCTTTCTTTTTTCTTTCACACAAATCATATATGGTCTGAGATTTTAATTGTCATGAAGACCAATATCTGGTGACATTTGGGTTTATAGTGACAGCCCTAAAGAACTAGAGGAGGCGATATCAGGATTGATATTTGTGTCCTCGAGAGCACGAGACTTCCCTGAGCTTTTGCACATTAGAGATATATTCACAGCAAAGTCTGGGAAGCAGTATCCTGCTGACTCCATAGAATCACACAGCTGCAGTGTGAACCTCCAGGTATTTTTCTTCCAACTGCGTCACGACTGTCTTTGTAGAATCTCATAAGGAATCTGAATTAGTCCACAATGTATATCCTAAGTAAATCTGCGACTGGTCAAGACTAAATGACCATTGTGTCTGTCAAAAGTTGGATGGAGATCATCAAGAAAGGTAACTTAATGGTCGAATAAATTTGAGCTGTCGATGAAGTGGTTGCCCAAATTGTTTCCTTCTTGAAAAAATGAAAAGATCAAAGGAACAGTTCTTGGTTGATCCTACTCAACTTCAGGTTTTTCTCTTCTAGATTATACAGAAGTTCTCTAAACGACAACTGAGCTACGAAAACCGATTGATGTTCCTCAAGGAAATCGCTGCAGAGAATGGGATATCACTGCACTTAGGAGAAGGTCATACTGTTGCAAGAAAGGTATATATAATTACAGTTCAGCTAATTTAACCAATTTACTTTCTTTTCGGTTTTCTTGTGTTCGCATCAAGAACATTGATGATCTTGCAGTTCATTGCACGGGCCGAACATGATAAAGGGGATAGCTCAAGTCATGGAACTCACGGTCACCTGGGACGAGGTTTGAGAAGTTAGTATAGATGATTCGTGGTGCTACAGGAGTGACTATCATAGGCAAAAAGCAAATCTGTTAGAATGAGGACAATGGAAATTGTTGCTCAAATGTGACAAAACAACAATAACAATTGATAACTGTGCTAAGACCAAATGTGTGTGGTGCTTCTCACATCATAGAAAGAATTGTCATAATAGATACCAGTAGAGCAAATTATCCAAAATGTCAGTTGCAAAAAACAAAACATTCTCCATAGAAGAAAGCGATGAACAGACATACTCACAAGCTGCTGTACCAAAAACTGGAACATGGTGATCGGACTTTCCCATGGATGTTAATTCGTTTATTTCCTGTGCTGGAGTGGCTAGAAGACTTGACAGGAGAGGTGCTGAGGAGAAAGATGGTGTTTGTATTTTAAACTGACGGTGGTGGAGATCCTGAAAGCTCATGCTGTAATGGATACTGTTATTTGAGTTTATTTGAGTTTTGTGGTTGTTTTAAGAAAAATTGTCTTTTGTTTGTATTTTGATCGTTAATATCCGATCATGAATCGGATGAACCTTTGCCTGGTCAGCTGTATTGCTTGTATTGAGTCCAAAAAAGAACAAAAAAAAATGGTATACCAAAAACGTAGTTTAAGGTTTTCATTTGTCCTCTCTTTGCTAGAAGATTGTTGCTGCACCGAATCTACAGGTTATCATTAACTACCAGAACTTGAGGTCCCATGCATGGAGGAAGAACAATGGGGAATGAATCTAGGGGTATTAATTTGTCTTCTTTAAGTCAAGATCCATGTTTTATTTTAAATCAATGAATCTCATTGATATATTTCAAGACAAATTATACAAAATAAAATCATCATCCGATCATTTTGCGACACAATATGTGAAAATTTTAAGTTATTAAGTTTTTATTACGATGATATTCCCTCTCCCAATATAGAAACAACAATTAAAATATAAAAGCATTAACTTGAATATGGGAAAAGAAAATGCGTGTCATGTATAGATGTGTCTAGTGAAAAATAAATGATTAAAATTAAATTATTGCAAAATAAAATTTAAAGATACCATTTTAATCTCAACCCTTGATTTGTATTATTTTAATCACAATCGTTTATTTGTTACTCGACACAATAATGTCATTACACACTCCCTAAGCCCTTTGAATATACACACTAATCAGTGCGAACATTGTAGCTTTAAGAAAAGAAAAAAAGAAATTTCTAAAAAAAATTCAAACGGTTAGTATATGCATAGCTATTTTAAATACCTTTTATATAGGTATAAAGCTACATTTACCTTTTTTATATATCAAAGTTTGGTTTTATTTGGTATTAAGTTTGATTGTTCCTTTATTTAATGATTAAAATTCAAGTGAAATATATTTAATACAAATTGACTTTTCCATTTTTCCTAAATCAATATGTTCCTTATATGTGTAAAAAGATAAAAATAAAAAATAAAATAATTTAGAAATTAAATATAAATATAAATTGCTTATGATGTTCTTTTTAATTTAAGTAATCAACACAAATTATCAAAAAAAATTATATGATTAAAAAAATTTAAAATCAATGTTGGATAATGCATGTTTTATTAGAATTAATATCATATTCTTTTTCCTAAATACTATGAATCAATACATTTATTTTTCTTGGTACTAAAGTTTTCTTTGGTCCTAAGTTTTGTTGGTCCTTTATTTAATAACGAAAATTTCAAATTGAATGTATTTAACCTTTTTTTTCTAAATCCAATATTTTTCAAATATGTGTAAAAAATAAAACTAACAAATAAATCAAATTAAAAATAAATAATTTATGGTATTCTTTATAATTTATCATCATAAATAATCAATCAAAAAAATTACTGATTTGAAAAAAACTTAAAATCAGAGTTGGAGAATATATGTATTATAAGAATTAATATTATATTTTTTTTCTATATATTATGATTCAATAAGAAATTTAATATTTTTCTTCAATAATATTAATTAATATACATATTTAATTTAAAAAATAATAATAACAACAAATCCCCTTGATACATAGACTGTCTGGGCTCGGGATAGGAAGATTAGCCTATCAAGCAAACTAAAAATCCTATAGCTCGGTTGATGGATCGACATGATCACGATGCTCCCACTTTGTGCTATCCTTTGTAGGACCTTCACCACCATGAAAGCAGTGGTCGAGTCCAGCCCTGATGTTGGCTCGTCGAGGAACAATATGATGGGGTCATGGATAATATCGATGCCTATCGAGACCCTCCTTCTTTCGCCACCAGATACCCCTTTGTGTCTCTCATCTTCTATCACGATCTTGGCAACGTTCTTTAGGCCAAGTTGATCAATCACTGTTTGGACTCTGGCTATCTTTCTCGACTTTGAGAGAGTCCTTGGAAGCCTGAACTCGACCGAGAAAATGAGTGTCTCTTCCACTGTTTTAACATTGGGAAGAGAAGGTCATCTTGCATCACATAAGTTGAGATCGCTTTCAACAGCTTCGATTCCAATACTTCTCCATTCAAAGTCAATGATCCTTTTACGCTCTCCTTCGTTATCCGATTAGCCAGTGCATCGATCAATGTTGATTTCCGGACCCAATTGTAAAATGATAAAGACGCACTGTTTGTAACAGTATAGACACGTTGTTTGTTTGTTTCAAACAATGATTCTTCGAGTGGCTTACTCAAATTGAGTATCTTTTCAGGCTTGCATCTTTCCGGGTTGATTCGGATTTATGAAATTTGATATGTTTGTGTTGGATTGAATTTAAAATAGTGCGTCTATTTGTGCCAAACACTTGACATGAAAGTTTGATGAATGTTCATACGCACTGTTTGTAGGAGTGCGCCTGAAAGGTTGATGAGAGTGTAGATGTGGTTGTTGTTCCGTACAACTTAAAATTATATACAAAAAGATTATTTTTTTTATTTTGTTATATGTGTTGGAAAATATTTTGAGTTTTTGTTGTTTTTGAGAATTTTTCCTAATAATTATCACATATATTATGTTAAATAACAAGTTATCTGAAACATAAATTTAACAATAAAATTTATAAAATATATAAAAATTATACAAAAGTTGTCGTTTTCTTTACTAATTACGAAAAGGTGATACACATCTCTTTTTTTATATCAATCGGTACTTTTTTTGGGAAAAAAAAACAAAATTGACTTGATTTGCCCTTATCCTATATTATTTCTTTCATACATTAAATACGCAAATCTACCAAATTAAATCAATTCCTTAAATACCGATATCGTACCAAAATCGCTTTGATACTAAATCCATTCAAATCAAGTTAATGAGTCCAAACATCCCTCCCTTCTTCATTAGCCCAAACACCACCGTCTCGATTTCAACCCCAAACATCATTGTCTCCTTTGTCATAATCATCATTGACCTCGAAGAAGCTGTCACTAACGACAAATTAATCGATGGTGAGTCTTATTTGTCGTGGTTTTATCAAATCATAATCATTAGCTCATAATGTTTTGTTGAGAGGGCAATGTTCGCCTCATACTCGCTATGAGACATTATGCGTATTGTTTCTATTAAAGCATATTTGCTATCGTCTCATAGTTGTTATCAGTTTGCAAAGATTATATAGCACTATTTTGTTTCCTCGACGCTATATCTCATATTATGATTTCGGATTTCGATGGACATGAAAGATCCAAACGTACTGTTTTGGGAGGAATCGGAGTTGCACTCCTTCATGCACTGTTTAGTGTTTTCAACGATAGTGACAACAAGAGACAATAGTGACGTTTTTGTAATGTGTTCTATTGACTTGCACATTGTGTTATATCGATGGGCACTGTTTCCTTTTATGACGACCACCGACAATGAAGGCGTATTTTTGTGGTGTGGTCGATAAGTTGGAGGAAAATAATTGGGGGATGATTTGAATATCATTTGATTTTTTTGTAATTGATTGAAAGATCTTTTATTTTCTTTTTTTGATTGAGAATTTTGGATTTTAAGTTTGCTGTGATTGATTGATAATTAAAAAAATAGGTTACTTCAAATCGTAATAAAAACTTTTGAATGACACCGACTTGTAAATCTCTCATAAAATACTTGTTAAAAAAAATACAACTAATTACTTAAAAATATTAAATATTAATAGAAATTTATTGTTATATTAAAAATAGGTTTAATACTACTAGTTTATACGAAAATTACTCCTTCCTTTCTATATAAATTATGATATATTAATTAAAAAAATGGATGTATCATATAAATTATAACACTTCCCTAATTGATAATATTAAAATGTTTTAAAATCCAAAATATCTCTATTTTATATCGCATAACTCATCTTTTATTAGTCTCACGCACTCAAAAAGAAGGAAGGCTAGCTGTCCTATCCGTGCGGACAAGCCCGTCCTCGGTTCGAAATGAATTGCAAAATATTGATTTGTCACGATAATTAAAAAATCTATTGACTTTGTAAATCTTTATCATTTTGTTCTTATCTATATGAAGAGGAAAATGTGAATGGGTGAAAAGAAAAAATTAATGATAAAAATGATGATGTGATATAAACTATGGATATTTTTAATGTTTTAAGTTTTAAGATTGTTTTTTATGAAAACGATACAATTCATTTAAAACATTGATTTTTAATAATATATTACAATTCATTTGACAAAAAATTTTTTTTTCATCTATCCATAATTCTATCCACCTCACACCCAATACACCTTAAAAAAAATATTATTTTTAATAATTATATCAAATCAATCGACCTACCTACCTTCAAAGGAATATATGAACTGATGAATAAATCGAATCATTTGTTGAGAGATAAACCCTGAGGTCACTTGTAAACCACTAACCGACCCCATCGTCATCTCCGGCCACCACCACTCTAGGGTTCCGCCTCCACAACTCCGACCACACCTCACCTCTCCACCTCTCAACGATGAGAGGAATCCAACTATCTCTAAACCAAACACAGAAGCTCCGCCTCCTGCGAGCACTCGACAAGCTCGACTCATTATCATCGAAATCCAACTCCAACGTCTCCGTCATAGTCGCCGACACCATATCCGTCAACTACGACGGCGGCGTCCTCAAGTAAAGTGGCCTGGGACTGAGTGAATTCTCTAGAAGCCCTAATTTTGTCATGTTGGCATCTGATGAGCGAGTTGTTGTGGTTTTTTTAGGGGGCATGGGACTTCGGAGCTGGATGGGGAGGTCGTGGCAACGCTGTGTGGGGTTGTGGAGAGGGTGAATAAGTTGGTGTATGTGAGGGCCTTGCGGGCGAGGTAGGGGACGAATGAGTGTGATTTTGTGTGTGCTTGTGGTTTGTGATGGAAGATTGTTTGGTAATGTTGTCGAAAATAGTGAAAACGTGGAGCGGTGAAGCAGCGATAGTGACTAGAAGCACGAAAGCGGATGTTTACTCGGATTCTATATCGTAGGAAATTGAAGTGTAAATTAGAAATCTAATTTTTTTGGTTTTGGGTTTTGGTTTTGTTTCATTATTGGGAAAATGAAGAAGAACAATGAATGATTATTCTCGTATTGGAGAGCATGCCAAATGTGCTTTTTTGTGTCGTGTATAGATATCTGAGATTGTGGGATGCTTGGTTGTAGGTACAAGCCTGAGACAGGAGATATCATTGTTGGTAGAATCGTGGAGGTAATGTTCTGTTTATATGTGGTTTAATTTCTTTCTTTTTCATCACGGGCATGTGGATTGTTTTAGAAAAAAAGGAGGTGAGATAAGAATTGAGCTCAAGAAGCATGAAATGCTACGGCTGCTCTTTCCTCGGACACCCACCAGGGCACTATGGCACACCTTGCTTCAAGTGCTTCCTAGGCATCTTGCTCCCTAGGGCAGCTCAGAGGTGTTGCTTGCTCATGTTGCCTGGTGCCTTCTATGCGTGGCTTGAATGATTGGGCATTGTCATTGGTCCCATACTTTTATTTGCATGGACTAAACATCGAAATTTAAGCAGTTCATAAATTAAGAATATTGTTTTTTTGGTTGACTTCTTTTGTCAATGTTAAGCCCCTCTTACTGTTTGAGCTTTAATTGAAGTGAAGGTTTCTCAAAAGCGCTGGAGAATCGATATAAATGCAAATCAAGATGCAGTGCTGATGCTATCTTCAATGAACATGCCTGACAAAATTCAGGTTATTATCTCTTTATATTTATGGTTTTCTCAATCATCAAGCAAGTACCTCATGGTCTTTGAACCTCTTTTGTGTTCATGTGGCTTGATTTAAGATGTATCTTTTTGCCTGTGTGTTTTGTTTGTTTGGATTGTTCATCTTGTGCATCTGATACATAGGTCATTGAGAAAGTTGACTATGATCATAATTATATGTAGTCTCGCCACTATGTATGTGAAGCTAATAATGAGCTTTTGGCATTGGAAGATGAGTCGATTAAGGAGAGAAGATATAAAGCGGTGTTCTCTCTGATTAGGGACATATTAACGCTGCTAAGCAAATTTCTTATTTGCTTCAGAGGAATGATCTTAGTAATCTTGTGTTGGGTCTTGGGAATGAGATATCTTCCAATTGGAACTGTTAAATTTTTTTCCTATTAGGGATGAATCTTAAAGCAACATGCCGCATTTTGGTTTCTTAGTATTGTGTGAAAACGCATTAGAGCCAAGAGTACGGGACGGCAGTGACAGCTTAAGGCAGTGACATGCGGTGAAAATGTTTTATGCAGAAGAAAAAAGCACAAAGAGACTGGATATCATACTCGAATTAAAATAGTTTTTGAGCCAGAACAAAATGAAAACAAGGATGCTTTCCACGGTGTGAATGCGAAAATTGATTGATGAACTAACAATGTCGATTGGAGCCTCACCCCTTAGAATAGTGGCTACAAAAGGGATCTTGTCATCAGTTATCATGACATACTTGAGGGAGAGGGACGGTAGTTTGGTCTTACACATATAATAAGCATCTTCTAGCTTCTAACTTTTGTATTAGAAATCACGCATACTCTCCTCTCTCTTTGGTTGAATTAAATCAGTCAAAAAAACAAAAGAAATGAAAAGGATCCACTAGTTACATGACTCAATACTTCGTACACTGTAGATGGGCTCCAATGATTGGCAATGGTCAATAAGAAGCTACTGAGTGCACCCTGGGGGAGAATGGTTGGGTAGACGTATGAATGGGTTAATTTGTTGCGAGTTTTAATTGGCACATTTTTTGTCCCCTAAGATAAGTATGGAAGTTGCACAAGCTGCATACGAATCTGAAATCTGAAATTGAGAGCAATAGGTGATATATTTGTCCATAAGAAAAACTAAAAGTAAAGGATGCTGTTATGTGCTGCTTTTTTTTATTCTTAACATTCACCTATCCAGTATTATTGTATAAGAAGACTATCATCTATTGCATATAGGCAGTTCTAAGTATTCAAGACCTGGCTTTCGACTAACCGTGTTGTTGTTTCCTAATGTTAGAGGCGACGAACTGCTGTTGATGAACTCAACATGCGAATTATTTTTGAAGAGAATGATTTTATGTGTGTAAGTACTAATTAACTGATCATCTTGTCTCTTCCTTCTGTGGTTGTGCCTTTATTAAGTATATTGGTTTTCCTTCAGGCTGAAATCCGTAACCTGCAGCATGACGGCACCTTACAGCTACAAGCAAGAAGTGAAAAGTATGGCAAGGTTTGCTTACTCAGGACCTCAACGCTCTTTTTGTATTGGCATCTTTGAGGATGAGATGATACTAATCTGAACGAAAAAAATGCAAACGAGAAGACACCTCAGAGAGGAAACTTTTCATGCCGACTGGTGCTATATATTACCTGCGTCCATGTCCACAGTTTCTGGACTGGCTTTATTTTTATTTTTATTTTTTTCACTCTTTACAATTCAGAATTTTAGATCCTGCTACAACTTTCTTTGGAAGTATATAGAGTAAATCTGAATTATCCGTAATAGAAAAGCTGATAAGTTGGTCTTGGTCAAGCTTACAACACCATGTGTAACCAATATCTAAAGCTTGATCACGAACACTGAAACAGCTAAGCTACTGCTGAAGTGGTCTGAAACTCAATTTTTTCCTACATACAAGACCCTTCTTTTCTTTTGGCAGCTTGACAGGGGCCAGTTGCTCAAAGTCCCATGTTATTTGGTGAAGAGAAGGAAGCAACATTTTCACCAGCTAGATCAGTATGTTGTTACGTTAGTTCTCGGGTGCAATGGATACATCTGGGTCGGTGAACTCATTCCAGAGAAAGACGCCGTGATGGAAGACCTCCCGAACAACACCGACCAGGCCAGCACCAACACCACTGGCGGTGTCGAGAAAGCACAGGCCGGCTCCGCCACAGAGACCAGGAAGAATATATGCAGGATTGCCAATGCAGTACGAGTTTTGTCCACCCTGAGTTTCAATATCACCATGGAGGTTATAATGGAGGTATTCAATTTGAGTGTGTCGCTCAATCTCCCGATAGATCACATGCTCGGGGCAGAGTTATGTGTTTCAGTTGCTGAGAGAGAGGCCGAGAGGCGGAGCACCTCCACCAAGAGGAAAGTGTGAACCAGAATCTGACTTTTTGCAGCTAGTGTATTCAAGCATGAGGCTGAGTTAGAGTAACTGGTTGGGTTTCCCCTGCTGCTGCATGTTTGAGTCAATAGATTTTTTCGTCGTAACTACTCATATGAACGGATGAGAGCACCAAATCCCAAGTTTAGCATCGCATCTATCATGATTCAAACATGCATCATCACTAACGTGACAATTGATATACTACCAAGTTACTCAAAATTGTATAAGTTGAATGTGGAATAATATCATGAATAACTACTAAAGTAATAAGGTTCAGCTGCTTCACTTACTTTTTTTTTTTCTTTTTTTTTTTGTTGAGAAAAGCTTCACCTACTTAATTGCATAGATTTTGTACTTTTCAAAATGCCCACATAACAAAATTGACGAGGCATTGATCCACTCATTCCATGGGTGTATATGGGACACGATGGTCCAATATTTGGTAATTTTTTATCCCGTTTCAAATATACTGGTATTTAATATTTTTATTTCTATAATATATCAATTTTCCGGTATTGACTTTTCAATATTTTGATACAGAAAATCTGGATTTGTCGGCATTTGTACCAAGTAAATTAAATTTTGATAAAAGGAAATCGATATTATACAAACTATAGTTAGTTTTAAAGTAATACACACAATACAAGTGTTACACAATGTCGATATAAAAATGCAACAATATGGAACAATAACAAGAAACAACAACACGAGCAACAAACATGACAGAAGTAGGTCACAAAGTTCATGTGCAGTGTACATATAAGCCATGTAAGGAAGATGTTCATATACATTTGTGATAAGCTCGCCATATTTTAATGATTCATATAAAAATAGCCAAAACATGACAGCTAGTAACATCAAAAGTTCAAAACCTAGATCCAGCTTGAAGTCAAAATAGAGAAATGAGGGACAATTTCACAACCATACCATAGGCTATGATGAGAGGAACAATCTAATTCTATGTTTAAGAGCAGCAACTCGAAGGGCAATACTAAAACATCATCAACACAAAACCACGAAAAGTGTTGTAATAGAATCAAATGAACGCAATGTTACAAATAGCTTGTTGATATACACGCACTGCAAATGCCCGCATGCATCTGTATTGAGTCACTGTGGAAGAATTTCAGAATTGTAGTACATTGGAAAGTGAGCATGTCTTCTTTTGTAGTACAAGATTGACATCGTTCGTAAGCTATTTTCCATAAACATTGCGAGTGGGATAGTGAGTAGAAGAGAGCATATTCCTTGTCAGTCACAGCCACCGCATTCTTGATTTCGTTTAACACTTCCCCGTGAATAATAAGACAATAACAAAATCTTATATTAATATATTACTTATCTAATTATGAGAATACGATTGTCACGTTAAAACTTCTCAGAAAAATTCATTGCGATAAAAATTTGATCGAAGAAAAAAGAGCATATTCTCTCCCTCAAAAGTAGTTCACTGCATTGAGTCGTCTATAGTCAGAAACTTCCTTGAATTATCGAATTCCGATTTGTGTCGGAGTAACTCAAAAATTGCTTTGGAGAGTGCCTAAGTGAATAAATCTACCAAGTTCGTAGTGGATTGAATTTATTGGATACTTATATTTTCATTCTTTTAAAGATCATATGCAAAGAAGAACTTTGGAGTTATATGTTTTGTTCTAATATCTTTTATGTACCATTTTTTAAGCTGAACAATGCATGTTGCGTTTCTTTTTCCGTATATTATAACAGGGTTATCTTTAATTGTAAATAATCCATATGAACTTTGAATGTGATGGATCATAAATTGAAGTCAAGCACATTCTCGACTTGTTCCATGAATAACAAGTAGTTCGAAATGATTTGAAGATATAGCAAAATAATGTCTGCTTTGTGGATTTTCATAAAATTTCAGCATCAATATAGGTAAATAAGTATTCAGTTTGGAATCTTGTTTTATGTAAGATCAGACAAATATTCTGCATCTGCATATCAAATAACATATGATTTTTTGTCTCTCTTAAATAGAATAAATCCATATCTATAGTTTGATAACACAATACTTGTTTTATTCCATTCGAATGTCTTTTAATCGTTGAAGAACTGAATCCTGCTAATAAATTAATAGCAAAGAAGATATCAATCCTTGTACAATTAAAAAGATACATAAATGTATCGGTTACACTAAAATGAGGAATTTTTTATCCGAGTAATTCTTCTCCATCTTCTTGTGGTCAGAATGGGTCATTTTTCACATCAACTGACCCTACAATTATTGGGGTGCTTAACGGATAAGGTTTATTCATATAAAAACGACATAAAAACTTTTTCTGTATATGTCGATTAATGAACAAAAATTTCAGGTGAACAAATGCTCAATATGCATGTAGAGATAGAATTTCGTTTTACCAAGATCTTTTATTTCAATTTCTTTTTCTAAGTAGTCGCCCATCTGTATAATCTATTCTGAAGTACCAATAATATTTAAATCGTCTACATATACAGTATTTATAACAAAACCCGAATTTGATTTCTTGATAAAAACACAAGGACACATATTATCATTTATATATCATTTCTTTTATAAGTACTCATTAAGACGATTATATCATATTCGTCCCGATTTTGGGGATGACGAAGGTGAAGGAGAGCGTTGGGGGAGTGGGTTGGAGGGGTATGGTCTGGATTGGGATGAAGTGCTACCTGACGGAATTAGTTAGCGATATGTTTTAAAAAATAAATTTATAAAATGATATTTCTATATATAATATTATAACAAATTAACATAAAAAAATAAAAAATATTATATTAATAAGATGATTTTATCAAATGTTTTATGTTATATTATAATTTTTATAATTTAATATTTTTTTTGAATTTTTTATCACATCATAATTCTATTTTTTTTCAATAAAAATTTTATTTTATATATGTGAATGAATAAGATGAAAGAAAAAATAATATTGATGGAATTGATGTGATATAACTAAAAACAAATAAAAATATTTTAACAAAAATATTTTACTCTTTTATGTCGTACGCGAGTTAGCATTTCGAGACCCATTTAGCCCTAGCTCAACTGCGCCACCTTCAGAGGACCAATTTCACTTCAAATCGAAACACGCACACTTTTCCTCACTAATAAACCCTTATCCTCTCCCTCACTCTCTCTTCTCCCGAAAATCGACGACGATGTCGCTTCGAGTGCTAAACCCTAACGCGGAGGTGCTGAACAAATCGGCGGCGCTACACATCAACATCAACGCCGCCAAGGGTTTGCAGGATGTTCTCAAGACCAATCTCGGCCCCAAAGGCACCATCAAAATGTTTGATTTCCGTTCAATTGTCTCTCAATTACGGATTTTTTGATGTGTTTTGTTTAGTGGTGATTTGTGATGTTTGGATCTTGGCAGGCTTGTTGGTGGTGCTGGTGATATCAAGCTGACTAAGGATGGCAACACGTTGCTCAAGGAAATGGTAAGTGAAGGGTTAATGATTTTGTGTTTGTGTGTTGTTGATTTGGTGGCCATGGAGATGGAGATGGTTGGTGTTGTTGTGGGGGTGATTGGTGGTGATGGCATTGTGTGGTGTGCGGTAGTCTATAAAGGAACAAGTTTGGTTTAACTGATTTAGGGGTTGACAGCGATTGAATTTTAGAGTTGGTATTGCTGAATTTGATGGGAATACATTTTAGAATTGAGAGTTGTCTGACGGGGTTGATGGGGATGGCACAAAATGAAAACTTCTTCATCAGGTCTTTCTCATGAATATACAAAACGTGGGCTTATTTGGGGGTTAACTCGGATTTTCTGAGGGTATTGTGTTCGTGGCTATGACATTCTAATTTATTTTGTGGTCTTCACTGTATTAAAGAAACCATGTGTCCCCTTGCCATACATAATTGGGGTTGCTTACCCCAATAATTTTGACAGAATGTGGTTTTTCTGCCATTCTAAAATTGATATGATTTCCCGTGATGTTCTGGTTCATGACATAGTGTTGTTACCTTTAGATTCTTACGAGAAGCTCAGATTGCCAGCAATTTTCTTACTAATTATAGATGGATTGATTTTTTTGGTGTACCTTGTGATCTTCGTTAAATTGTCATTGACATTTGAAAAGGTGTGGCTACTTCTGATGCAATGTATATGCAATATTGCAGCAAATTCAAAGTCCAACAGCAATCATGATTGCAAGAACTGCTGTCGCTCAAGATGATATAAGTGGGGATGGGACAACTTCCACTGTGATCTTTATTGGAGAGCTTATGAAGCAATCTGAGCGATACATCGATGAAGGTCAGTTCAGTTACCTGGTGGTATTGTATCTTGGCACCTCCTACAGTTACACAAGTGTGCAATTTGGATGTCTTAGATTCATGGCATTTCAGCTACTCTTCTGTTTTTGTGTTCTCATGGGGCGTATGTTATTTAGCATGATGTTCTTAGTGTTTGGTTTAGCTTATCCAATAAGTTTTCCCGATACTCTTATCCAAAGTAGAGGCGAGTCCTCAGCTATCTTTAGAATCGTGCCATGATTATCTCCATGGGGGCTCCAATTGGCTCATGCCTGTAGCTCAGGTCTATGTAATGCAGGTTTTCATAGTCATTTTCCTTTAATGATGATATTTTATTTTTTTGTTGAACTTGTTACTTGTCTGAGTCAATCTCCTTGGTGCATGACTTGACTTCAAGTGTCTTCTCACTTATGAGGCTCAATGGGAGCCAACCATATACCACTTCAAGTAAAAAAATGAAAAAAATAATGGTACACCAGTCTGGTAAATATGTTAGTTAATTCTTGTCACTGGCAAGGCACTTTTTTCCCTTTGAACTGTAAGACTGTTTGCTCAATAAATCGTCGAGGGAAAGCCAATATATCTGGTTATTGCTGTACAGGGTATCCTGTTGAGTCGGACAAATTTCTTTACCAGTTTTTAGAGTCTTTGGACTATGTTATATTAGCATGTGGTTATAGAAGATCTATGTTTCTCCAACAAATTTTATTGGGAAATTAAATCGTAGTCCTCAGTCTATATTTTGAATCACTTTGTAGGAATGCACCCCCGTGTTCTTGTCGATGGTTTTGAGATTGCCAAAAGAGCAACACTTGAATTTCTAGAGAATTTTAAAACTCCTGTTGCCATCGGCAATGACCCTGACAAAGAAGTTCTTAAGATGGTTGCGAGAACAACTTTGAGAACAAAGGTGTGATGCTTTCTGTAACCAGTTCTCCTTCAATTTTTTTTGGCATATATTCACTTCCCTTTTGAACTCTGATACGGACATGTTGAACAGTTGCGTGAAGAATTGGCGGATCAATTGACCAACATAGTTGTCAATGGAGTAAGTCTTCCCACTGTCATGAACTTTCATCGAATTTCACGTTTTATTGCAATTATTTGCCAGGAATTGCCTATTCTTTAACTTGAAAAGAGCGTCCCCCTCCCTCCACCAACAAAATTTCTAAATGATGTCTGTTGACCCCTCTGAATTTTAGAAAATAAAGTAAAGGATTCCCTTATCTGCCCCTTTTCATGATCATCTTGCTAAAAAGTAAAAACATGCAGATTTAATTTGAAAGTAGTCGGGTTAAGTGTTCGTTTTTGAGTTTGGAGTTGTTCATGTGTCTCCACCTGATACTTCATGGGGTTTAATGTTATTTTTCCTTCTTCTCGGCAAATTAAGAAATGCTGGAGATAGTTTTATGTTGGGGTAGAAGTAACTTCTGATAGATTGTATTTAAAAAGTAGCTGTAGTATCGTATGAGAGTTAAATACTCCGATTGAAGATGCCCTGAGAACATGTAGCAAACTATAATGTGCCTTTGTTGGTACGCTGGAGGTAGAGATGGAAATGTCATGAGTGCAGTATTTTGATTAAGGTTGCCTGGGCCTTGGTTGTGCTGCATGAGAACTGAACATAGCAAATTCTATGACTTGTAAGATACTGAAGTGGCATGGTTTTCTCTGATTGATTTTTGTATTGTTATGCTAAAAAGATGTGAATCACGAATTTGTATTCCTGTAATATGTATGGCTAGAGGAGGGGACACCCAGCATCAGAAACAATGTGGAATTCGTGTGAAATATCCATGTAGCTGTCATTTCGTAGAGAAGACTGTTTTGACTTTTTTTCCTGTTGACTATGTCTTCTGCTAAGAGCTTGTTCAGGTCAAACCTTGACCCTAGTAACGATTGATGAAACCGCACACATGGATGTTTTGAGCTGTAAAAGTGTAAAATAGATAAATTTTCATATAAACAAAAGGAAGTTAGGATAAACTTATTTAGAGGATGATGGAAATATGCTAAAGATGGTTAATCAAGATTTTAGTTTCTAATTGTTTTGTTTTCATTTTTTTTCTTTTTTTGGGAAATGTTATGTGGTTCACTGTAAATTAATTAAAGTGATAGAAGAGTCTTAAGCTTGGCAGGCTGAAAGAGGATAATGATGGGAGCTTGCTGATTTTTTGATGGTGCGCTAAATTTTCTTCTGAAGGATGTTTATTGAGTAGAGTGGCTTGGGGATAGATTATTTATCTATATTACTGATCTTTTTGCGACTGGAAGCTGTAGTGACTTTATATTCATAGATCAGCTATCTTTTTGTCTCTCTATTTTGTTAAAGAAGAAAAGGCTACTGCTGCATTGTATTACATGTATCCTCATCCTCTGACTTCTGATGCTAGGTTCATTCCGAATCACATTTTTCTTACAGGTGCTTTGTATCCGTAAGCCCGAAGATCCCATTGATCTCTTTATGGTTGAGATTATGCATATGCGCCATAAATTTGATGTTGACACACGACTGGTAAGTAAGCTGCTTTATTCTAATATGCCAGGAGAATCTAATGTGCTTGAAGTAACGTTGATGTCCATTATCTGGTACCCAGCGAAGTAGAATTATATGGTCCGTAGCCTGCCTAAATCTTTTTACTTGCCCCATATTTCTTTTAGGGAACTAATGATTTGTTTTAACTTTTTGGATTCTACAAGACATCTTGATTTTAGCTATGGCCTTATGTAAGAGGCTTTCGGGCATATTCTTTTCCCAACTGCTGATGAGATTAAATAGTCAAAATTTAATTTAATTTTTTGTCTCTGTTTCTATCCCTTTTTCGTTCTCCTTTCCTGGGTGTTCTGCTTCTTGTGTATTTTAGATTCTTGGAAAATAAATCCACGATTTGTTTTTTCTATCTTGGCCTCTTTCCTGCTATTATACTTACCCTTTGTTGGAAGCATCTAGCTGGTGCATCCTATTATTTCTTCAAAAAAAGATGCTATGCTGTTTGCCCCTACTTTCAGCTTGTAGTACTATTGTCGGCTGTAGTTTGTAATATGCTATGTAGTTCTCCCTTTAATATGAGTGTCCTCTTCTCTCACTTTCTAGGTTGAGGGACTTGTTCTTGATCATGGTTCTAGGCATCCTGATATGAAGCGCCGTGCAGAGAACTGCTTTATATTGACATGTAATGTATCACTAGAGTATGAGAAGAGGTAACTACTGATACTGGTGTTGCAATTTATTTTGATAATAGTGTATAGTTGCGACTTGTAACGACTAATCAAGGTCAGTGTATTGTTGTATTGTCACTTGAATGTATCATGAAACTGACTTGCTAGGCTGTTTCTTAATGACAATGATATTGAGATTTTCTCTGGTTGTATCTTTGTAGATTACTGAATCGCATGGTGCCAAATCTTCATTTTTTTTATTTTTTTTTGTTTCTATTACAGTGAAATAAATGCAGGCTTCTTCTACTCAAATGCTCAGCAGAGGGAGGCAATGGTAGCTGCAGAACGCCGTAGTGTTGATGAAAAAGTCAAGAAAATTATCGAACTTAAAAACAAGGTCCTTGTTTTTAATTGAAATTGGATCAACTGTTTTAGTTGCAAGAACACAACATTGTTACTGAAAATTCTATGGAGACAACCCTGAAGTACGGTTGAATTTGCTTTATGTCTTCAGGTTTGTGAAGGTACAGAAAATAACTTCGTGGTTATAAACCAGAAGGGGATTGATCCACCATCATTGGATCTTCTTGCAAGGGCAGGAGTAAGCGCATATTTTTCTTATGTCCTCTTGCTGTACTATACATGCCGAATAGTTTTAAATTCTACCATGAAATAGGACAGAGTTCTTGTTCTCACTCACCCTTGTGCTAGCAGTTCAAGAAATGTTAAACTGAATATGTTCTTTATTGGCTTATACTATTGGACAACAGGCATGCAATATCTTCTGAACAAAGGCTGTGTAAAATTTTGTTACTTTTATCATAGTACCTACCAAGTTAGCATGCTCGTTGTTAGTTAGCTAAATTGCTAATGTAAAATGCTAGGTTTTCAACATCATATGCCTGATATGCCCTGACAGCATGGACCATGTTTTGTTTGCCTCTAATCTTGTTTGTTACTAATGGAGATCTCTATCAGATCGTTGCGCTGCGAAGAGCTAAGAGGAGAAATATGGAAAGATTGGTTTTGTCTTGCGGAGGGGAGGCCGTTAATTCTGTTGACGACTTAACACCTGATGTCCTTGGCTGGGCAGGCTTGGTCTATGAGCATATCCTTGGAGAAGAGAAATATACATTTGTTGAGAATGTAAAAAACCCTCATTCTTGCACCATTCTCATAAAAGGTTGGTCAAGAAGTTTGCAGTTCGTTTTGGTTAAGAGGGATGTCATGTATCTCTTTTAACTTAGTAGCATTATCTGATTGTGATAGCGTCAAAATGTTCTACGCTACTGCTCTATGATCAGGCGCCACTAGGTATTGCGGTATGCTAGAACTCTTTGTTCTGAAGTATGTTTTAGTTGGGATGTGATGGATGTTGGTTATTTGTCCTAAGCGACTGACAAGTGTTGGTTCGCAAGATTGGGGATTCTTGTTGGGCGATGGTTGATTAGTAGTCTTGGTCGTTTCAAGTTGACCACATAAAAATGTAGGCCGTGTGCTATCTGGAGTTTCTTCCAGACTCGATCTTTTTTCGAGAACTTGTTTTCCTCCTTTGAATTTATCAATCCCATGACAATGTGACTTAGGCCAAAGTGATATGCAGGACCCAATGACCATACAATCGCACAGATTAAGGATGCTGTTCGTGATGGCCTACGAGCAGTTAAAAATACCATTGAAGACGAAGCTCTTGTACTGGTGAGTTAATAATTTGGCTTGTGAAATTTCTTTACTGTGCCGAACTGTGGATATTGGATAATGCTGTATAGTTACCTGCTTCAAAAACAATTTGTTGGGTGTATTTAACGGTTTTAAGTTTCTTTGTAACATCATATCCTGCCTCCTCTAACCGTGCATTTTAGAATTTTCTCTTGAGAGTATTAGACTAGATTAATATATTGTGTCTGAATCTGCTTCTATCATTATCATTTCATGCTCTTGATGCAGGGAGCTGGGGCTTTTGAAGTTGCGGCAAGGCAACACTTGATCAACGAAGTGAGAAAGACCGTCAAAGGGGTGAGAAGCACTTAAAATCCTGATCTAATGTAGCTTTATGTCACCCTTCTTGTTTGCGTTCGTAACTTCTTCAATTTACTGATGCTTTTTAATGTGTGATACAGCGTGCACAACTTGGTGTTGAAGCGTTCGCTAATGCTCTTCTTATAATCCCCAAAACTCTGGCAGAGAATGCTGGGCTTGATACCCAAGACGTGATCATCTCCCTCACGGTATGGTCTTCTTGCAGATTCAATGCCCTTAAGTTGTCTAGTGAAAACGTGATAATGCCTTTTTTGTCCGTTGCGATTTGGCCACTATGAAAGGGTTATATTTTTTTTACATTTTTTGCTGCCTGAGGAAGTGTTACTTTGATATTGGTGCTTTTGTGACTATTTAACACACCATGATGCATTTTATGATTATGAATATTGCTATATTGTACCGTAGCATAAATATGGCCTATATATACATACATGTGCACTTCAGATTTTTTTTTTGTTTGTTTGAATATGCTAAGGTCTGCATGTGTGTGTCTCTTGTACGTCGTGTCTGGACTCCAGTATGCCTTATTTAAACATTTAAATTCAGCTAGAAGTTCACCGTCCCCTTATTGGGGATTGAGGACGCAAGGCTCAATTGCTCAAGGGATTTGCTCCTTGTGTTGATGAACTTGGCTCACAATTAACTGAAGATCATATAAGCAACTAATTGTGTTACCAACAGATTTCTTATGAACAAGATGTGGTCTATGCTTTATTGATTTGTGGTGTGACATATTTCAGGGAGAGCATGACGCGGGCAATGTTGTTGGACTAAACCTGCAAACCGGGGAGCCTATCGACCCTCAGATGGAGGGTATTTTTGATAACTATTCCGTTAAGCGCCAAATCATCAATTCAGGGTATGTTTGCTTTGTCTGTGCAGACAACTTGAGTCTATCTTTTGTATCTGCTGAACATATTAATGACACTCATCCAAGTCGCTTACAAGCTTTGCCTGTCTTGTTTTCTTCAGGCCAGTAATCTCATCCCAACTATTACTAGTGGATGAGGTAATCCGTGCTGGACGCAACATGAGGAAGCCTTCTTAATCGTTGAGTTATCGGTGTAGAATGTTTTGTAATTTGTTCTTGTATTTTATCAGCTAGAAGTTGAACTGGTTTGGTGCAATGGTGTATTCTTTATGTATTTTATGTTGACACAAAGTTTTGTCGAATCTTGTAGCTTCCCGTTGAGGTGGTGTTACGGTGTTACTGGCAAGCTTGCTCACCTTTTCTTCCGTCCGTTGCATATTGTTTTGTGGAGAAAGTGGGATGTAGCTTTGGTGCTGCAGCGCATTGTTTTACAGTATCGATTTAGATTTGAACAGTCGAACACTCTGCTATATGAAGTATTTGTCAAGTTTGTGTCTTGTTGGAGTCAAGACATCATTCTACTTGGAATTGAACGTTTTGCGAAATTTGTTGTGTGATAACTTCGGTTAAGTGTTGCGCCCCAATGGTAATCTTTTTCCAAGCTAAATTTTGCCATTGTAAGTGTTATATTTGACAATGGATTTTGGCTATAGGTAGTTTTGTGTTGGAGTAAATCTATATCTTGTCATTTGGGTTGTCATTTCAAATTTTTGGCAACTCAATGGATAAAATTTGATCAAATTTGGTGTGAACTCCACACCCTTTGTTGTCATTTTGCTTACCAAAATGATTACAATGGGAAGTGGGAGGGAGGTTTTTTGAGAACAAAATATCCAATTTTATTTTTTAAAATTTTCAATTTTTTAATTATATTTTGTGAAATAAAAAGTTTTAATTTTATATTCTAAATTGATTTTAAGTTTCAAATTTATTATTCTTTTAACAAAATTAATTCTTACCAGAAAACGAAAGAAAGAATTAAAACTAAATCCCCATGTTCGGTTTTCCTTAATCTCTAAATATAATCCTAATTCGATTTTCGATTTCTTTTTGGAGATTTTGATTCTTGGAGTTGAATTGGATTTCTAATTCTCTGAAGTGACTAGTCAATTCGAAGGATCGGTCAAATCATCCATGACTAGATCATCAATTAATCAGCAGAAAATTTGACACAAATAAGAACATTCATATTAACAGATGATCATCATACATCACGAAGCGAAAATACCATGACTATTTGAGTTACGGATCCTGAATGAGCAATTCCAATAATTTCTATCTAATTTTAGTATCAAATCTTTAGCATTGAGATGCATAACTAACGTTTCAGTACAATATATGTCAATTTTGTTTGTTAAAAGTTAAGTCGTATACGATATTCTATGCTCATAGTATAAATTTGAGACCTCTAAATCTATAGAGTGAATTAAGGTGTTGCACATTTTATAATATAGATTTGAAACTTAAAATCAATTTATAATATATAATTATTTTTAATTTTACAGAATATAATTGAGAAATCGAAAAATTTATAGAATAAAATTGAATATTTTATCGAGATTTTGAATGGGGGATGAGTTAATATATATGTTGTTTTTTTTTTCAGTTTTGTTGTCAAATTTAAAAAGATAAATGACATTATTTTTTTTAACAACCTCAATGACAACCGGGTGTAGATGATAATTGTCAATTGTGTTATCAAAAATGAAAATCACAACTCGTATGGTAATTGGGGAGTTGCTATTAGAGCAGTCCAATAATGTAAGTTATTTTTGCACCGCATAAAATAGTGTAAAAACACTAGTAAATTTAGTAATGTCTCTAATGTCATATTTTAGCATTGATAATTTTTTTTACCATTTTTTTTTATCAAGGGGAATCAATTATGTAAATTACATTATTCTTTTCTCCACCTTTTATATTGGGTTTCTTTACATCAAATTGACTCTGTGACTAAAATGTCATTGGTATTTTCATTGTCATAGTTGACATGCAATATGACAAAAGTCAAAATATATCATTTCTCATTGTCATAATTTTGTGAGCAAATTAGTATACTATGGTTTAACTATCCAAAAATGACCATTAAACTTATTTTTATCAAGTTCTGATATGTTTAGAGACAAAGAACCAAAAAAGTGAGAAAATGAGTGTAAAAGAGACGGACAAGATTAACATAACACAACACCATTGAAATAATATTATCAAAATTTTAAAACATTGCAATAATCATTATGGAATGATAGACTCAATTCTGAACAAATATAAGCAAACATCATTCGGGATGTTGTTAGCCATAACAAAAATCTTCAACTGTGTATCTATTAACAGAAAATCCTTGAGCACTGTAGCAATGAACAATTATTTATTTTTCCTTACGTGCCTAAAATTACAAATCTGCCACAAAGCAGGAAGCCAGCGGTCTCCCACACTTTGCCACCAAAATCAAATAGTGGGTGGCATATGTCCATTCTACACCTCCAGCTATCCCACTATCCGCTGCCCATATAATTGCGAAACAACATCTAAAAGCATTTTAAAAAGTTATCTCGCAATTGATTATAACTGTCAAAGAATAACTTATACCGTAATTTAAAAATCAGTTTTTAAGATTAAGTGCCTATTCAAAATCTGCACGTCAAAACAAGAACCATTATTAAATGATAAATTATATCGGTAGACAATATGTTTCAAATTACTTAATTTAATTTTCAATAAAACATAAAATTAATTTAAAATTATAAGTTTAGTTTTCAGATGCTCTCTGTTTCTCCTAAAATAAGTATCATATGTTGCCCTAATAATGCATATATGTTTTCTCCATTAAAAAAATTGTGTGCTGCAAAAAGAAACCAACAAGCTGTTGAAGTCATTTTCTCACCACATATTTATTTGAATAATTTATTTAAATCTTAAAATTTTTGATTTTTTATGATTTGATTTCTCCAGAACAAAAAATATGTACACCAGTTTATTCTCTCCTGCTTCCATCACATATATTTTATCAAAAAAATGGATATATGTTTTTTTTTCAAAAAAATAAAATAAAAATGCATTATGTTGATTTGGTTAAGTTCACTATTTCAAAAATCAAATAACGTTTGCACTTTTTGACAATTTGTACATTACTTTGGATGCTTTTTAATATTATGAAATTATCATTTGTTTTTATTATGTATTAACCCCGAATAATATTTGTTGCTTCCTCATCTTTTGTACTCCTCAAGATTTATTTTGCAGTGTAAAAATCCATATATGTCGCTAAATTTATTTTTGAAGTGTTACACTTTCTAAATACCATTGAGATTTATTTTGTAGATCCCTTGTGCAACCTCCGAGATTTGTCTGTCGTTAAAAATTTTCAATTATTATTATAAAAGATCCTGTAGATGATAATTAAAAATTAAATATATAAAAAAATTAAATATATAAAACAAAAAAATTTATTATACAGATTTTAATGCAAGTGTTCCGACATAGTAACATTGTAATAAACCTGACAATTACTCTCTCACCACTAATCACACAATGCCACGTACTCCCTCACCACCACCACAACGATGAATAACTCCTCATCGCCGCCTGATAACAACACCTCACTCTCCATCTCCTCCGCCGCCGACGCCGACGCTTCTCACAAACGCAAAACCCCCGAAATGTCCTCCGCCGCCGCGGCGAAACCACTCGTCAACGTCGCCGCCATCGGCGGCTCGCTCCGCCGCGCCTCCTTCAATCGAGGCCTTCTCCGTGCAGGTAAAACCCTAAATCACTTCCTCCTTCGCCGTTAGGGTATAGGAGATATGTGATTTGAGTTGTGGATGTGTGCGTGTGCAGCGACGAAGATATGTAAGGAATCGATACCGGGAATGAAGATCGAGTACGTTGAAATTGGGGAGTTGCCGTTTCTGAATACGGATCTCGAGGTCGGAGGGAAGTTTCCGAATGAAGTTGAGGTGTTTCGGAAGAAGATCGCGGAGGCTGATGCGTTTCTGTTCGCTTCTCCTGAGTATAATTATTCAGTTACCGGTATGACTTCGATTATGTTTTGCCGAGCTTGGTGTGCCGTTGGTGGAGTTTTAGATTGTGGTTTTAGGTGGGAGTTTCTCGATATTAGTGCAAGATATCCATGTTGAGATTATTGACTTGAGATTATGATAGGAGATTATTTGGTTATAGGTGTGAACTCAGGGCTTCTGTTGTTGATCTCAGTATAATCATGGTCAAGTATGTTTATGTGACCTATGTACCTTGAAAATAATCAATTGAACTTGATATGTTTATTGATTAGGTTGAACTAAAGCACAATCTGCTGTGTCATAGTGGTTGTCGATGGGGGCTTCGTGTTTGTTCTTCTGTAAGTGTTGCTCTCTTACAAATCTGCTGTTAACGAAGTGGTAGCTTTTGCAAAGTGACTCATGATATGTTCTCAATCTTTAAGTTTGGTGATTTTATATGGTAATCAGAGATAAATGATGAGTGAGATAGAGGTTAGATGCTGGAAGGGACCAAGTGTAGAGGGGGAGGACCAACCAGGGTGATTACTTGGTATGGAAACCGACACTTGTGTTGTTATTTCTCAAGTTCTATAGTATATACGTCTATTGAAGTACATGTAGAGGAAGTTAAGATCTCAATTACATCATCGATGGTTAAGTTATTTTTTTCAAGGATGACTGTAGTCTGCATCTGCACTTTATTTTTAGCTGTTAGTTTTTGTATTCAAAGTTTTCTTGCTGTTGCTGGTTTGAGTAGGTTTATGATTTGCTGTAGTTGTCCTTTCATATGTTAATTATGTCGCGATAGGTTATTGAGTTGAGGTAATATAAGGTAGTCATATGGTGGAGGATTGAGATTTTAGATGTGGTGATGCCACTTTTGGCAACGGTTAGGTGCTAGCATCATGGGAAGTTTTGATATTGGTCTTGTCCTGTTTGAGATGTTCAAGTTGTGATCTATTGGATCTTGTTGTTGGAATTGATTCAGCTATCTTGTCAATCTTAAACAAAGAAGATTGGCATGTCCTACAAGTCCCTGCTTTTCACACAACCTGTTAGTGCGTATTGAGATAAGGATTACTGTTGGAGCCTAATTTTCTGAGTCTTTCCCCCCCCCCCTCCCCTTCCCTCCCTGTATGTTCATGGTGCACGATTGATGTACTATCAGTTCTATCTGACATATGAGTTGCATCTTATAACTGATTTTGCAATGGCTTCTTTAGCTTCTTTTTTCTTGCCATCAAACATACTGACATGGAAAGCCACCAAAAAATGAACTTACTTTTCATTTTATTTGAAAATTGCCAGTCTTTAAATTTTGTTGTTATTCTTGGTTATAGGATAGTGAAAGGCTAAAAAGGGAAGAAAAAAAAACGTAGCAAAAGACTCTAATCTGTGATGCAGGAATAACTTGCATTTAGAATACTGTTACTTTTGTGTGTATTGTAGTTGATTCATTTAGCTTATTCTGTGCTAAGCTTGATTGGCAATGTATTTGGTCTTAAAACTTTGCTGATTCCATCCAAAAAAAAAAAAGAAAGAAAGAAAGAAAGAAGAAAGAAAAACTAAAAAACTTTGCGGATGATCTGTGGCATGGCAGATTGTTTCGTATAAAATGTATGAAGATGGTTGTTCCATTGTGCGATTTGTTTAGTGAGGAGAGACTAAATTTTCCATCAGCATGCGAGGTTCTGTAGACCAAGATTACAAATTTTAAGGTCAGGATTGACCATTTGTCACTAGAAACCATGAAATGAAAGTTGGTGCTGACCTTGACATTTTTAAGTTTTGATCTTAGGAATACAACAACACTTTCTGTTTCCTTGCTTTGTTCACCTCTGAAATGTGGATCACAACTCACAAATTAAGGCTGTATGATTCACCATCCTTCAGATTATTGGTTGAACATGCTTTTCTTTGCAGGCAATCTATTGCAATAGTATCTTTCATGCTAAACGTTTGTCTGCCTTTTCTGCTTCTTAATGCTAGCACCTCTGAAGAATGCCATTGACTGGGCATCAAGAGCACCAAACGCATGGGCCGATAAGGCTGCTGCAATCCTCAGCACAGGAGGTGGTTTTGGGGGAGGAAGGTCCCAGTATCACCTCCGACAGATCGGAGTCTACATTGATCTTCACTTCATTAACAAGCCGGAATTCTTCTTGAATGCATTCCAACCTCCTGCCAAGTTTGACAGTGATGGAAACTTGCTCGATAAAGATGCCCATGAAAAGATAAAGGAAGTGCTTCTGGCGTTGCAAGCATTCACCTTGCGACTCAAAGGACCTTGCTAGTTTCATGCCCGTCAGATATATGAGCCTTGCCTCATCTTATCTTTTGTGTATTTTTTTCGGCACATTAACTAGAAGATACCCATGGAATTGTAATAGCTTGCATCCAGTGGCCCTCGTGACCAGCATTGCGAATGACAAAATGTATTTTGGAATTAAAGGCACTAAAATTTCCCAGTCCAGATCTGTTACTGTTGAGCGGATTTATAGTTTGGTCTATGCTCATTCGAGAGTTTCTTTCTCATTGATTCTGTTATAGCTTTCGAGGAAACTTCCATGTCCTTCAGTGATGTGTTACTGTCGAATCTCGTACTGTTTTGAAAAATCGGTGGTATCTTTCTTTGTTGGGTTTTATCCATGAATATTTGAGTTAGGTTTGTCATCGTGATCTTGAGGGTTTCATAAGTTCCGAGTCGACAAAAGAAAGGTCTGGAAATGGAGGGTTTCATAAGTTCCGAGTCGACAAAAGAAAGGTCTGGAAATGATGAACGCAGTCGAAGGGTGATCCCGTCGATCTAGCGGCAAATGGCATGCATTGAAGAGCAGGCAGGATTCGAAGAGCAAGGCTGTTGTATGTTGGCTTTCTGGTAAAATGATCTCCGAATAGGTTCAATTTTTCTGTTCGCTCATTTCCTCACTTGGACGCGTAACTATGTTAGCGTGTCCATGATTGCCACGATGCTGTAGCATATGCACCCTCGTCTTGAATAAGTGACTACGCTAAGCTATTACTACTAGCCATCATGAGACGTTCCATCTCAGTTTTTGAAATATTTGTATTTCTTCAAAAAACAATGACAAAAATAATATTTTATGGTTCCATTACTTGGATCAAACGTTTTTTTTTAAGGAAACTGAAATATGGATCATAATTTGTTTGGGACGGATTTTATGGGTTTTAAAGATCCCTTTAAGCCATGTTTGATATCCAGGATAAGGAGGATAGGATAACCAATACCTGTTAATCCCATGTTTGATAAAAAAATAAATATATGGATTATTAATCCCGCTTAAAAGATAATACCTATAACCCTTCATTATTAATCCCAACTCCCTCATGGTATTATTTATCCCCAAGTAGGATAAGTATCACAACCCATCTGCCACCCATCGATCGTAACCTGATTGTCTATCGTCGACCGCTTGACCGCCAACTGCTTGACCGGTTATTGATCGCTTATTCGACCGATCGCTGACCACTTGACTGACTGGCTGCATGACCAATCGGCCGACCGCCCACCGCCGATCGACCACCGATCACCGTCCGATCGACCATCGACCACCGCCCGCTTGTCCTATCGATAGCCCACCGATTGACTAGTCAACCAACCGTCACTTGATCAACGGCCGATCGTTGCGCTTGCTTGACTGACCGACCACCGTCCGATCAACCGTCAATCGTCGTCCGACCGATCGATCCGGAGGCCATCGCCCGACCGTCTACCGTCGAAAATCGCTAGTCAATTGTCGGTTGACACCCGGCCACCAACTAATTATCTCGCGTCGACTGATTTTTATACCAATTTGTAACAAATATGAATTTTAATTAGAATAAAATAATTAATTCCAATATTAATAATAAAAGAATTAATTATCCCTTGATTAGTTATCTTATATTATCCTATCATTCGTATCAAATGAGGCCTTAAAGACTTTATCTCTTATAGGTGCGACAAAAAACTTCTCGAATCATAAATTGTACATGCCGGACGGTTCCTTTCCCGTTCCCCCTTCCTCTCCGCGTAACCCACCACGTGTCCCCACCTCCTCTTTTTTCAAATTTTCATTTCTCATTTTTCACATACATTTTTTTCCCTTCACGTTTCCTATTTCCTCCATCAAAGCAAATAATCACTCATCATCATCACCACCTCGTCTCTCACTGAAACACGCTGGTAACCACATCGAATTCCTTCGTTGTTCTTCGATCTATTTGAAACGATCGTGTACTCTTCGATTTGTGGTTGGCTTTGATGTGGTTTTACTGATGTAGAAATCTTTTCATCCGAGTTAATTGATTTTGCTAGGGTTCATTTTTGTCGTCTGATTAGAAATTTGTGTTTTGGCTCGCTCTTGTGAATGTTGTTATTTGGCGTGGATTTTTGGGGATCTGATATTTGTGTTCGGTTCTTCTCATGTGATGTGACACCATTTGTTAGGGTGCAAAATTGGGAGGATTTGTGGGGTGCGAATCGATGGTATGTTTGAAGACTTAGGAATTGTGTGAATGTTTGTGACGAGTAGATTGGTGGAACCGTGGAATAGTATTGTGTGATGAGATATGTTGCTGGTTGCGAGGATTAGTTACGGTTGATTGGTGTCTTTGGGCAATTGTACAATGCGTTGATGTAGTATGGTGGCCATTGTGGTCGCGGAAAAATGGATTGGTGGATTGATGAGGTTCATGGTGTGATGGTTGGAAACAATTGGAAACAGACTTGTTTCCTGATTAGGTTATTGGACGGAAAGAAAATAATAATGATCGAAGAAGTTATGACTTGGACTAAGGTTTAATATGAATGCCTTAAGAGACTGATTCCATGTATTGTTCATTGTCTTCACTTGTTCTCATCATGTTATTTGGTACTTTTATTCATAATATTTTGTATAGCCTGGGATATTGACATGCACTTGTAAAGCAGCTTCACATTTTTATTGCAACAGGTCAGAATATTAGTCTGATATTCTCGTAAATTGACCATGTCGACCTCTGAATCATCTAGAGAAAACAATGTGTACTTGGCAAAATTGGCCGAGCAAGCTGAGAGATATGAGGAAATGGTGGAGTTCATGGAGAAGGTCGTTAAAGTTGTGGATGTTGATGAACTCACCGTGGAGGAGAGGAACTTGCTCTCTGTGGCTTACAAGAATGTGATTGGTGCAAGGAGGGCTTCTTGGAGGATTATTTCGTCCATAGAGCAGAAGGAAGAGAGTAGGGGAAATGAGGATCATGTAACGATTATTAAGGAGTATAGGAGTAAGATTGAGGTGGAGCTGAGCAAGATCTGTGATGGGATTTTGGGCCTTCTCGAGTCAAATCTGATCTCTTCAACCTCATCTGCTGAATCTAAGGTCTTTTACCTCAAGATGAAAGGGGACTATTATAGGTATCTTGCCGAGTTTAAGACAGGGGCGGAGAGGAAGGATGCTGCAGAGAACACCTTGGTGGCTTACAAATCTGCTCAGGCAACTTGCCTCTATTGATGTTGTTAACTATTTTATTACTCCATGTACTATGCAGAGCTCGTTTAATATCTTGGTTTGTGCTATGTTTTCTTTCATTTAGGACATTGCTTTGGCTGAATTGGCTCCTACTCATCCTATCCGGCTTGGACTTGCACTCAATTTCTCCGTGTTCTACTATGAAATTATGAACTCACCTGATCGTGCTTGCAGTCTAGCAAAACAGGTATGCCTTCAAAATGCTTCAAGGTTCACATGAATACAAGAACTAATGTTGTTGAATGCTAAAACACATGATAGGCCATCCAAAAAGGACTGATATATTATTTGATGACCTGTTAATTGTCACATTGCTTGGTAGCCCCTCAGTTGGTCTGCTTTACTTGTTTTATGCTTGCTTTAGTGATTCTTAGAAAGTGAGAATCCTTACAAGATATGGACTTGAGAATTCTTTTTAGTAACAATGGACAGACTCGATCAGTTAAATAGAATGGAAAAACTTGTCTTCATAGTCTTGAACAAGGGATGTCCTGTCTCACCATGCTCCAGTCTTGGAGTTTCAGTTAGAAGGATCTATTTTACTTGAAATTGTCACTCTTTGGGGTTATTTTGAGATAAGCGTTGGAACCTTTTGGTTTATATGATTTTGACAGTTAGGATGATTGCATATTCAGGTTTGTACAAGTGTCTTAAATGGTGGTTACAATTTGCATACATTGATGTATTTTTTGTATGTGAAAGTTTTCTGGAATTTGATCCAGAGGCCCCGTCTTAAGAATTTAGTTCGTTTATTTGTGTTAAGTCTTCATTTGGAGAAGATTGATTTTATCTGTAGTATGCTTTATACATGCTCTTATTTGGGTTATTCTTTTAAAGTAATCAGCAAATTTGTAGAGGTCCTGGAGGAAATACCAGGAATTGTAAGCTATCAAATGATTACTTAGTGTCATCCCAATGGATTGAGCGTACCTGACAGAGTAGTCTCAAGTACATATCCAAGCCATTGCTTGTAAGCAGCTGGTGTTTTTGAGGTGGAACCATAGATGGTTAGGGATGCAAGTAAAATCACAGATCTCGCTAGACTGGTGCGTGAGAAGTGTTAGATTGATGGTGAAGTGTACATGTTCTCCCATATAGTGCTGCTGCTTTAATGATACCTTTGAATTACTCTGCATGACTGGCTAATATTTACACATTGCTTTTTGTTTATGTTCAGCAAAGCCATGCACAACTTCTAACATTCGCCTTTCTTACTGATGAATGTCATATCAATCTGCAGTCTTTCGATGAGGCAATCTCTGAGTTGGATTCTTTGGGCGAGGAATCATACAAAGACAGCACTCTGATCATGCAACTTCTCCGAGACAATTTGACCTTGTGGACTTCTGATGCCACGGTACCCTACATTTCATGCTATAGTGCCTTTATGCATTCATTGAATTGACTTTATGCTTTGAAGAATCTAAGCACGAGGGAGCAGATCTGGACTGGTTCCAAGATTTATGTGTTGGTCCCATGAGTACCGAATCTGCCTCAATTATTTGTGTCCCTCAACAGAGGCGCTTGAGATCTAATGTCAAAATGAGGTGACCAAAACTTATTGAAATTGTTAGGAAGTTCCTCTTTTTTCTTGCCCTTGTTGCATAGGACTTCCCAAAGTTGTTGCCTTGTGGGCATGATATACACTCTGGTGGATCCCTTGTGATATCCCAAAGGGTGTTTCTTATTTATTGTTGTTCGATCCCATGGTTTGTGCCCTTTCGTTGTTTATCTGTCCGGTGATCAGTGCAGCAGATCATGCCTGGTTCATTTATAAGAATGCATCAAGAATGAGTATGTTTCCTTTCAGATGTTTCGATAGTAGTTAAATAGTAACCCTTGAGACACTGCTGCTGGTGAATCACAATAGCCTTTAGCTACTTAATTATCTTCTATGACAAAGGGTTACATATTCCTGATTTTTGTCGAGGATATTGGATATCATTGCTTGCAAGTTGCAGACAACAATATTACCATTTTGTACTGTGGATAGTGCATCGCTTTCCGACGGTTTTGATTTTTCATCAAATTCTTGTTAGTCTTACCAAATGGGACGATTTTATCTTGCTAATGTGGGTGGTCCTCATCTCAGGAGGAAGGAGGAGATGAAATTAAGGAAGCGTCAAAGCGTGAGTGAGGCGAAGGACAACCGTGATCATCTGAAGATGTGCCTGGTGTGCCCTGGAAGGCTTTGATATGAAGTGCCATTTTGGCGGCCTGTAGTATTGCTTAGCAATAAGTAGGGATATCAACTAGTGGAGATTCTTTGTTTTGCAATTTTATTCTCGATGCTTATAACTTCTAAATGAAAACTTCCGATGTTGAGACGCAGTGATGTGGCACGATCATTTTTCTATTAGGTTTGAGTTCTTGATTATCCGGTCGAATGGTATGGTTCTATGCTCGTGATATTTTTTGTTGTATTCGGATCTTACATATGAGAAGGGAAACTGTTGTGATATCTTTGATGATTTTGCTTTTATGTACCTTGTTTTATACCGAAGAGCGTCACGGGTGTAGAAGATCTTTATTCTTGTGTTTTCTGTGCATCCTCCTACGTCAGAGTAAGCTTTGAAGTACTGGCATACAGACCTGAAAATGAAGCTTGTTGAGATTGAGTGTTATTTAGAGAAAAGGTCATGCATGGGCGGTATGGCTTCAACACTGGGGTCGAGGATCACACCTCTTGGAATGTTGATGGAATGGAACAGCCGTTTTCAGAAAAGCTAGTATGGTTTCCTCATTCCTGGTCAAACCGAAAACCTAAAGTTAATTACAAGTTGGCCGTCCAACACAGTCAAGGTTGGTGATGCTGTTTCGGCCAATTCACAGTCCGTAGAGGTCAGTTGGCATCCTCTTTTCAGATGTCGGCACTCTGGAACTGACTGCAAGACAGTCGAGGTTGGTTGTTTCTTGATCCTCGCGGCCTGGCACCATCTGTTGGCTTGTGCTATCTCTTGAACCGATACCCTTGCGTTGCTCGTGGTTCTTTGCATTTCCTGTGGTTTCCACAATGAATGCGAAGGAAGGAAGATTTCTTATCAACTCACAACATTGGTTTCCACAAGGAGTGCAAAACATTTCCAACAGAACCAAAGCTGATACAAGATAACTGTATCAGAAAACATAATACTATCATTATATTCAGTTAAAATGTCTGTATGGTCATCAAGTTGAGGGCTTTGAGCATCTTGCGCATTTTGCACGCTCTGGTCATTTTGAGAAGTATTTTGAGCATTTTGATTAACAGTCATATTTAAAGTTAAAAAAGACCTCACCAATATGACGATTCGATGCTGGGGTTTCAGTCAATGATGAATGGGTGATGGGGAGTTAGTGTAGCTGGATGATTGGCTGATGAAAAAATTATGTTTTTTTTTTTTTTTTAGTTTTTATTAATTTCTTATTTTTTGTAAGATTAATCTCTAAAATTAATTGTTCTTAATGGAGTTAGAGCTTCTAAAAACAAAAGGGGTATTTATAAATTTTCAAACTTGAAAGGATTAAATGCCACCAGCTCAAAGTATAAGGAGGTTAACTGAAATTTTTCTCTTAAAATAAGAAAAGAAAAAAACAATTCACTCAATTTGTCAGTTTTCTTTACATAATAATCACTTCTGAGGTTTTTTGTTTTTTTGTTCCCTGGAATCTGAGACTTTAATTTATATAGTTCAACTGACTTATAAATGGCCAGAAACTAGATTTTAGTCTAGGCAAGATGATAACAGTATTCTTCGCATAACCACCGTTGCAAAGTTTGTATGGCGCACTAGAGCGAACACTAAAACCACGATTTTTGCATACGGTCTACATACGTGACTACTCTACAAACTTAAACACTGAACCATCAACATATTTACAAAGGCAAAATCATATTTTAACCCTCTTTGATTATTAATCGTGACACATGATCCCATACATCGTAAAATGAAATCGTATTATTTGACATGAAATCACACTAAAAAAATTAGAAAAAGGATATCGATATATTTTTCTTTAGTTTTCTTTTTTAATTGAATTATGTTGCCACGTTTAAGAAAAACTAATAAAAAAATCATTTTTATATTTTTAAATTTAGAAGGATCATGCTATTGTAGAATAGTTTAGTGGCTTATGTGGGCCAGAAGCCCAGAATATGAACCCAACGAATCAATATGCAGCATTGCTACTTGTAATCTATACAAAAAAACATTGGCAATAATTCAGGGTAACGGGTAAAACTTTCAAGCCAATCATGACATCAAACAAGCACTAATAATGGAGTAGATCAAACGGCAAGTGAGACAACGGGACCAAAACATTCTGATTATGACAGCGCCTGTGAATCAATAATTTATCAACCCGGAAAACAAGATCCACAGTGCACAAACAGGGAAAACTTAGAGGGAATCTTCAATTCTTTTGCCACTTTTTTCTCGTACTTTTTTTCCTTTTTCCAATTTGGACAGGCCAGGCAGCTTTTCCCAGATCAAGATGGAAAACCAGGAACCAATCTTTCAAATAAAGTTACAACACAGGTTTCCTGGCCCCGTTAGTCCCCAGATCACATGGACCCTTTTACCCATCATAGATCGTTATCGGACAGACATCAGAACGTATAAGGTTTTTGCATCAGGAATTGCGAATCTTCAATTTGGAGGTCGAGTTGCTGAGCCAAGGCGGTAGATGATTATCTACTTATGTTACATAATGGTTATGATGCTTCCACAATGGGGATTGAGTCGATGAACCAACTATAAAATCAACTGTCATATTTTCTAACATCAATGGTCGAGGCTCGTGCTCCTCGCATTGCTGCGGTCTTCTGTCTGATCGCCGTGATGACGTTGAATACGCCGCCGCCGCCGCTGCAGCAACACCATGGGATTGAAAAGCATGGGAAGCAACCAAAGCCTCCACTGTGCTTGCTGCTGCTGCTGCTGCTGCTAAACATGCACACTTGATGTGACTTGGTTTGTGGATCCTCTCCATCATCACTTGTTTCTTTCGTTTGCTCCACTTGAATGGACTCTTCTTCACCCGTCTCTTCTTCTTCTTTGTCAGTTTTAGCCACCGTCGATGATGAGCTCAACTGTGTTGTTTCCATATAATGGCAAAGAAACTCAACAGATATCAGTGTCTTTTCCATGTACAAACTATTTTTTTGCAGGTGTAGCCAAATGATTCAAAGAAAAAATATGCCAAGCATAGTCACGACTATCTAATCGAGTGTCAAGTCATTCGTGATATCCGATTTCCTTGGTCCCAGTTAAGATTCGTCAACAAAGATTTTGAATTGGAACGGTTTGGGACTTGGTACTCCACTTATTTTTGGTGTGTTGTGACAATACAAGAGTACTAAATGTATGAGCAAAGTATCGTAAAATGTACCAACGAAACTAAGAGATCTATGATCTCAGTCTCAGACCAGTGGCCACACTAACATCACCTACAAGAAAGGAGGCAAAGGGCGTTTCTGTCGCATCTTTCACAACCCATAAGAACCACCCAGGAGGAGAACTGATATGACATCAGTGACAATAGAAATGAAGTAGACAAATAAGGTCAGTGGAAATTAAAAAAAAAAAAAAAAA
>LIEC01011698.1:141023-155869 GCA_001925005.1 Drosera capensis
ATATATATATATATATATATATATATATATAAAGATCGAAGATGTTTCATGTGAGCAATCTCTTCTAACGTGAATTTAGAGACCTGAGTTACCTGCAACGGAATATTGGCAACATATAATTACAAGTACTATTCGGATTCGACTGCAATGAGGGCTGATGACAAGACCACGGTTGGTATTGGGTACACGATGAAGCAGGCCCTACTTGTTTTGGTCTTTTGCAATATCTTATCCTTTGGAAAAGCGAAGTTGCATAAAATGCAGAGAACCAGAAACTTTGTCGAAAGGACTTCAAAGTGTGACAAAATTCTGATCCACATTTTCTTTCACAACTTGTGATTCATCTAAAAAGCACTTGAATCTTATGCAGGAAAACAAAACGGGGTGCTTCAGGTGATTTCTAAGGGAAAAAGTTGCTGTCTGCTTTGTTTATGTGCACTTGGTGTGACTTGAAAAAGAAAATAACGACATCCATACCAGAATATTTCCACCAGGTGCGAACGACTAAACGACTACAACATAACATCAGGCTCAGACGTCGTGAAGGATGTCACACAAGATGAAGGGAGGTTGCGTTATCTTGCCTATATTGTCGACCTAAATGGTCGGGCAAGGGCTTCGATTTGTTTAACTAAACATGTTGTCGGACCATTATCAGCACGATAATGTTCTTCTCAACGACTATCTGATATACTAAGATGGATTTACCCTTCCACATACCCTTATGCACAAGAGGGTCTCCGATTATCTGATATACTAAGAAGGATTTACCATGAAGCGCGGAAATAATGCACAAACTTTCTGACACTGATTTCAAAAACTAGCAGGTACAAGATGTCCCAAAAATATTATCTGCCCTATAGATTTTTACTCATATGGTTATAAAAGATGACTGCATCTATACTGATTATGACCTCACATGAACCTTAAAAAAACATATTGACAGCCTAGTGAATGATTGGTGGGGGTGGGTTCAAAAAAAACTTCGAAGTTCACATTTTCTTTGTATTTTTCATTTTGTTTGGTGGCTTGAGTCGAATAGCCGAGTAGGGGACCAAACAGGCTGCAGGTTGGATAGCCTTTGTGGGGGAGAATTCTCTAATCCTTCGGGGAAGGCAAGGCAAGGTTGCCCAGAAAGCAATAGATAACACAAAACTGGTCCTGGCCAGTGAGGGATGATGAAGTCCTGCTGCACTCATTGGTCCTGTTTTTTTGGCTTCGACTTATAGGACAAACTTTACAACATATGCTCCTATAAAAATCCCATGATGTAATGATCATATCCTACAAAGCAGCTAACCAAATGGACAGACGGGAACCAAATTTAATCCATCATGATTTGAACTGTGACGACCGGAACCAGTTGGACTATCTCAGAAGTTACAAGAACATGATGATGATGGTGATAAAAATTATGACCAAAGAACTTACGAAGAAGATAAACAAGGACATACCTCTTCGTTGGCATTCAACCTTGGACTAAAAGTAGCGGCATCATGATCGTGTCGTACGAAAAGCTTGAATGATCCTGCTCGAATTGAGGGGGTGAAAGTCGGGCTTGGGCAATACGAACTTTGATTGGGTGGAGTGCTACTCTGAATTCCCATATCCCTAGTCTTGTGCTCTGGCTTTTCTGTAGGAACACAAAAGTACAATCATTTACAAAAAAATGTTCGATTAAAAGAAACGACGTCCCGGTATAGCCCCTACGCTTCATGTAGGCTGCTAAAAATGGCCAAGAAGTGCATTTAATACAACAAGGATGGTGTGCTGAGTGTTACCTTGAGTTGCAGATTTCGCCTTTTGGTCTCTCTCATTTGTAGGAGAAGCCATCACATCCATTCTCTTCGAGTAAACGAGAGGAGCCGACATTGTGATCCTGCTAGCGATCAGGTTTCGAAATGATCGGCTGCTGAGTGTCTTCGATGACAAGCACTCCAGGGGAACTTCTCCTGACAATGGATTGCATATGTATCTCTCCGCTTCGCTCCACTTGGAATTCAAGGCGAACCCCTCGGGTGACGGGAACTCCCAAACGCAACCCGGCCTCGCTTGCAATGCTGCATAGATCATAAGAACATGATACCCCCATTCAAAACTGAAGCTCATGGATTTGAAAGAGCTTAATCTTGCTGAAAACAATGGGGTGTCAATGAGAAGTACATCACCTTTGAGTGCGGTGGTGAATGAGTATGTTGATGGATCAATCTCGTCTGCATTAATAAAAACTCAACCATATCACAAATAAGAATAATCGAGGCTATACGAAGGCTTCCATCAATTACTCAGTCCAGCATTTTGTAATTAGCTAAAAAATTACAAACAGTTATCATTACCAAGAGCAAAACGTTCAAACATTTAACATAGGACAAGATAAATGCGACATTTTCAGAATTATTGATATGTTCGTAAAATGGGTAGGGCAAGTACCTTTCAAGTGGTAGCCAGGGGAAGAAGCAGCACTAGAGATGGTAAAGTTCGATCTAAACGACCTCGTCTCCTCCCTAAAACTTCTGATATACGACGCAGAGAACCTCCTCGAGCTCGTACTCTCCCGGCTTATCCTCGCCTTAAGTCTCCATTCTCGTAAATCGAACTCTGGTTCGTCATAATGCCGAGACCCCAAGGTAATTCCTTCCATGGAAATCTACCTACTCAACCAGTCTTTCATCACTTTGAAGCCACCATCTTGGAGACATCTCAAGAAACTTGACACAACCGAATGAGCTGAAAAGATATACAAAAAAAGAAAAAAAAGAAAAAGAAGAAGAAGCGCACAAGCCTGTAATGAGACTTGTAAAAGCAACGAGTGTAAAATTGCAAGTGTGTGATCGGTGTGGTGTTTATATAGGAAAAACCAGGTGTGTGCAATAGTTGATTTGAAAAGGTTGAGCAAAAGCTGAAGAGATGAAATATTGAAATGGGTACTGTGATATTTAATCTGCTCAGAGTTGAGTAGAGCAGCAAAAAGAGGAGGAAGGGACTAAAGGAGTGGTCCTGATACAGGCATTTACCTCCGTTTACCGTAGTAAAAGTAAGGGCCACCAGAAGACCCAGAGTCAAGTAAGTAACTTCTTCGACGCACGGGGTATGAGTAAGCTACGAGGATGCTACATTACCTACTCTTGCTACAACTTTTTGAGTCACTTCTTTTATCTATACAAGCATCCACAATGGCAAGAATGAAACAAGCTCAACGAGATGGCGATGGAAAGGGTATTTTAGAGTGTCTCGAAAATTTTTAGAGGGAAGAACTACTCCAAAAATGATGTGGCGGATTGGGGAAGGAGAGTGAAAATGGGTTGAGGCTCTCAACACCAAACTCTTGTAGCCGCCGGTGAGTTTCGACGGGAGATTCTCCAAATTACGGAGGGAGATTGGTGCACCATTATGGATGTGTTTTCTTTGCTCAATCTCTATTTTAAGAGATTTATGGATGGTTTTTCTTTGCTAAATCTCTATTTCAAGAGATTTGCAAGGGTTGAGGATGCAAAATGACTATCGATGTGGACGCTCTGCCCTTAAAAATTGAAAAACCTTGGTTTTTGTATAGACCAACAATTTTGAGATATCATAACGTAGTTTAACAAGTCCCGTTCCCCCTCGTTACCCCCCAACTCCTTTAGGCCACATGAGGATGATGCAGCATGCCCTTCTACCGAAATTTGAGTGGTGGAACTCGAAAAATCCAGTGTCATATACCCGATAGATGAAATATTCTACACGGTTACTGGCCGAAGAGAAGGATGGTTGGAGAAGTAAGGAAAGGAAGCAAAAAGCAATGCACCTAACACAGTAGAAAACTAAATACGTAAAGAATTGACCACTTGATCGGACCGGCCATGAGTACAGCATATACGAGAGCAAAGGAGAGTGAAGTCCCGAAAGCTTGCGAGATAATACAGGACCCTTAACGCAGCTCCAATCAACAATGTATCTCGATTGTCATGTGTTCAGTCCAATAAGTAATTACAGAAATACACTGTGCAGACTAGTAGCCCAACAACCAAGCCCTTCAGAACTTCACGAGGACAAATTGGGACATCTAGTGCACATTACAAGCCATTTCAGGATGAAGATAACACCATTTTCTGATCTAAACTCAGGGATGTTTCATCATGCCGATTTCAATCAAGGTAAAGTCTCATTGTGGCAACAACCATCATAACTTAATCAGTTCCCTAAAAACCAGCACTCGGCCCTGGGCAGTTTGCACGCCTTCAAGCACATAGGCATCCACGGGGACCTAGTCGACGTGCTGGTTGTATATGTGAAACGTAAGCTTTTTTGAGTTATACCAAGGTTTGCAAGCAAGTTTGTAGGTGATCGCCTATATTGTGATATAGGTAAACTCCTACGTAACTAAGTACTCACTGTAAGGTGTTGATTAATATAATGTTATCGGCACAGGGACCTAGTTGACGTAGTCAAGTTTGTATATACACAGTGAACACAAAGAAAGTATGGACATAAAACACACAGGAGTAGCATTAATATCATGCATACCTGTCAAATAAAAATTGATGTTATCAACAATGTAAAAAAATCGATACATTCTGTCACATACAAACACCCAATCCATGTATGAGACTGCGACTTGAGATGGAGAACCAACAGACAAAGTTCAAAACGGAGCATGAAAGTTAACTCATCACAAGGGGCATTATTTGAGAGAAATGATGAGGGCCTGGCAATTTCCAGAAACGTATGTGGAGATAGAAAACAGAGATAATAAGAGAGAACTGTGAACAAGACAAACCTGATATATATGTGCATGTTCATGCCAAAAGATTGTCAGCAACAAGTACTGATCCTCCTCATGATCATCATCGACTCTGAAGTATCAACATAAATGTGAGCAGATGCTGAATACCATGGATAACATGTGGGTCCAGGCTTCAAGCTGCAATATAGGATGGCAATGATCATCTCCCAAGTTCCAAATCATCGAAGGCGACCACAGGAATGAAATGTTTGATCAACACGAACATTGTACACAATTAATAACCATGTTTTGGCACGTATTAAAAAAAAAAAAAATTCCTTCTACATAGCTAGACTTGCTAAGAAAAGAATGTAACATTAATTGGTTATCATGCGATGAATGGTGAGCCTGTGCGTCAAAACGTAACATTTATTATCAAAAACACAAGACAATCCAATCCGACCAATAAAAGAAGTCACCGGGGGATATCAACATTTGCAACCAGAAGAATAACTGAAATATGATAACTAGCACCAAAATGAACAGGAATGAGTCGAACTTCATTGACGTTTTGGATGCCAAGTCAGCTGAACTGAACGACACTTCACAAAGAAACAGCAAGCGCTTGTGCAGCACCTCAGGCACCCAGGAGCTCCTGTGGTACTGAAATCATCGCCGAAGTCCATGCGAAGAATGCAAGCACCGCAAGTGAGACAAAGCATAATGCATTGACCAGCGAGTGAGTCTGCACTCAACAGTAGATTTGCAGATACCAGGAGGGCTGTTAGGACAGGTACAATTGGTTACGGATGAACTTGGTCGCCTCTGGCATTCAGAATCTTCAGCAGGCATCGACTGACCCAAGGTCTTTCTACCTAAGAAGCAGATAATACATTATCCTACTGATTCCTTTAAATAATAGGAGGTGTAATTCACAGAGCAAAAGAAAGCAGGACAGGTATGTACAAATGCGATTTCAAATTTTGAGCAGCATAACCAAAGTTCACATATGCACAATAGGTGCCACAAACAGGCTGATTTGGTTACTCTCATTTGTTATGAAAGAACAGATGGTCTAAAACTAATAAATATCTAGAAACAACGTCTATACAAATCCATGATGATTTGCTCATCCAGTATGGTAGATTCAGCAAGTGGGTCCGAATAGAAGACTGGTAATTAACAGACAATAGTTTCAGAGTTGTCCAACAGTTTGCTGATTAATAGGTTGGAACATATATTCCACCAAACAACAAAGGGAGTAAAAGTATGTCAAAAATAAAACTTGTCCTCAAACATTACCAAAAGACCATATAAACATGGAAAATGAGGAAAGCATATTTCCATCCAACATTAAGACCTTTGCCAGAGATGTGAGAAGGTCAGACGTATTCATTGCTTAGGGTGAATTCGGTAAATTTTGGAGTGGCGTATAAACAGACATGTCAGCGATGCAGCAAGCTAGCAAGAAGTTGAAGCAACGCAAAACATGTAACTGTAACACTCAGTTTTCTGAAGACTATGGTCTATGGACCATCGAGAAATATTAATACTGCAGTCTCACGAAGTAATACCTGCAGACATTGAAAACACATACACAAGCTGTAAATAAAAAATAAATAAAAAATAAACAACCACATGGAGAAAATTAAGTGTTGATTCACCAGAAACAACCACATGGAGAATACTAATACTGCAGTCTATACAGGAAAGAAATGTAGCGCAGGCGTGCAGCTGTGAGTCAAGCAAGCAAGAAAGAAATAGAAGGGCACTGAGGAAAAACTGCATGACAATGCAGGAAAACGAGGCACTGGATCTTACAGACGTTAAGGTCACCTTGAAAGGATTACACCTGCCAGATACCGCCAACAGCAAGGGCATGCCAAGGTTTATTGAGCAACAGTATTGTGCACATACACTTACTAAAGGGAAAGAAAAACCAATAGAGAAGCAACAAAGCATCATAGTTGGGGAGGAAATAGAAAGTAGAAACTCACTGGAAAAAAAATATGATTCCCAACTTAGAAGAGCTTTAAGCCAATCATAAGGTGGGGTTTTGCGGGTTGCTTTTTTACATGAGATGAAAACCACTAAACACTGCCTAATCCTGGTTGCTTATAAGAACTTTTTAATGTATTCCTTTTCCACTAATTTATCTTCAACTAATGACCAAAACTCCATTTATCTCTGTCATGCTATATTCTAAGACCAGAATTACAAAGGGAGAAAAGGAACAAGAAGTAACTCTTACTGGCTTTGGAAACGAGAGAAAACCTTACAGAGTAAAGGTTTCATGGAAAACAGCAAGGAAAACCCCTTGAAATCAAACAGTGCTGATTGTAGTTTCTTCATATCCTTGCATTCTCTCTTCTGAATGCACTCATTGTTGTTTATGTTCTCATAAATTAATGATTATAATAACAAGTGACACTAATAAAATAGATAAAATTTAAATATTATAAAACAAGTGCTCACAAAGGTTGAACTGATTCGACGAAACACCCGGACTGATTTTGTTGGACGATAAACGTTGAAATTAACAAAGTAATTGAACTATTTTAGAGACAGAATATAAAGAGCGATTTTCTTCTCTTAAAAATGGTGTACAAAACTCTTTACGAATGTAGATCTCAAAATACTTAATTAAAATCTAATCTTTTAGCACCTAATTAAGGTAGGTGATTATGTATAACTAGTTACTTTTGGTATATGTATTTAAAATACAAAGTCGTTGGAAAAAATCTCTAGGTTCAAGTAGGCATATAGATACATTACAATTAGGATTCTTTACAATAGTTCCCCTTAATGTATTTATCACAGAATAAGATTGTTTTGTCAATATCTTACCAGAAAAAATTCAGTAGGATAAAAATCTTGACGAAGATAAAAAATATAATCTCCCCCTCATAAGTTGGAATTTTGTTCTAGAAGATTATTAATCCTAAACATTCCAATCTTGTGTCGGAGCTTCATAAAGGTTGCTATGTTTTTGTAAATTAAATCTGTTAAGTTGTCCCTTGAGCGGATTTATCGCACATCAATAATTACATTCTTCTGAAGATCATCTGACCAGAAGAACTTTGACGATATATACTTTGTTTTGTCGTCTTTGATGTGACCTCTTATGAGTTGTATAGCACAAGATGCATTTTCTTCATATAAGATAAATACTTTTTTCACGAACTAAAGACAACCTACATGACTTCTATATATGATGTATCATGGACCTCAATGACGCATGAACTCGACTAGTCTCGTGCATTGTGATAAGTTATGAATGCTTTGAAGATGTTGCTGTAAGAATCTGTTTTATCGATCTCCATGATATTGTATTCTCCCAAAACTAAATATATCACCTGTTTGTGATTTTGCTTCGTGCAGGATCTTATAAAATCCTAACATCTACAAATCCAAGTAGTGTGGATTTCACTCTTTTTGAATAAAATAGCCTCCTATCAACACTTTTACGAATATATTGCATGATATACTTGATTCCATTTCAATGTCTTCTTGTCAGATTTAACTATGCCATGCTAATAAGTACCGTAAAAAATATTGTTCGGCCTTATGCAATTAACAAGATATATAAGTACACCAATTGCACTTAAATAAGAAACTTCAGGACCTAAGACGTCTCCTCCCGCTTATGGAGATCGAAACTCATTTTTCTTGATATCTAATGATCTAACAATCATTGGAGATGTCCAGGGGTGAGCCTCATCCATATAAAACTAAGAAAGAACCTTCTCGGTATATAACGATTGACTAATAAAAATTTCACTTACTAAGTATTCAACATGAATGTCCAGACAAAATTTGATCCTTTCTAAATCTTTTATTTCAAATTTACTCTTCACTAGTGAAGTTGATTTAATGAGATCTTGCACAATACCTATAAGATTAAGATTGTCCTCAAACATAACAATGATAGCAAAACCATCTTTTGATGGCATACATATTATTTTTGTTTCCTAATTTAATTAGATACTCACTCAATCGATTGTATTATATTAGACCAGATTGTTTTAACTTATACAATGATCATTATAATCTAACTGAGTATAAATGATTGGATTTCTGTAGCTCTGGCACATTAAATTCTTTAGGGATTCTCGTACATTAAACAATAACATCTTCTAGGTCACATACTTATTTTGTACGCATATTAATCAAGATCTCTAGATTTTTAGATTTTGAAATCTCATCAAGGACATTATTCTTTTCGGGAAATAATTCTTTTAGTGAGATAGGTGTCACTTCATGGATATTTGATATATCATGTTTACCACTCCTTTTTTTTTATGGTATAGTGTCTTTTGCACATATTGATCATACACGCTTCAGGTATGGTTTATCATCAAGAATAAGAGCCTTAGCAATCTCTACTAACATTCTTCTCCTGATGTATGTCTATTTTTTATGGCGTTTTTTATTGCAGATATATGTGTCTTCATAACTTTACTTACAGCACTAAAAGCATCAATCATTTGATTTATAATTTCTTGTAAGTGAAAAATTCTTTATATTTCATTTTCACATTGATTTATACGCAAATCTAATCCATGTAATGTCATTGTCTCACAGATTGTCCTCGATAATTGAGCTCCTCCATACGGCACATACTCTCCTGATGTATGTCTATTCTTGATGGCGCTTGTTATTGTAGATATGTGTGTCTTCACAACTTTACTTATAGTACTAAAAACATCAACCATTTGATTTACAATTTCTTGTAAGTGAATAATTCTTTATATTTCATTTTCACATTGATTTATACGCAAATCTAATCCATGCAATGCCATTGCCCCACAGATTGTCCTTCTCGATAATTGAGCTCCTCCATACGGCACAGACACACCTTTCCAAATGAAACTTCTATATATTAATGACGGGCCATCACCATGCTTCACACATGTCATTAGCCGAAGAAAATCTAAGAACACTAAATGAAGATCCGGACACATTGTGATATTTCGATGTGAAGTTGAAGATTTCGACATGCATCCTTGATCACGCTTGATGTGAACTTCGATCACGCTTATTGTGACTTATTTTGATTATTTGTATTGTGCTTGATTGTTATCTAGAGCACCAAAGATTGATCTTCCTCCTCTATAAATACTCTAAGTTCATGTTGTATCCATTAAGCTTGAATGAATAAAAATGTTATGTTGATTTCTCTACCGAATTCCTTTCTTCTTCTCTATCTCTCCTAAATCCTCCCTTCCTTCTTCTCTAATCTATCCTAAATCTCTATTCTCTTCCCTCGTTTTACATCATTAGATATCATAGCCAAAATTTCCTCAACTTCATCGCAAAATCTCATTCGAGCATTTCATCAAACACCTTGAGTGCGTAAAAAAAGGAAGAAGCCTTTATTATCACAAAAAGCCATAACCAATAAAGAAAGGATCGATTCTTGAAAGCAAATAAAACTAGAGGATAAGAGATTCGAGAAAGAATAGCCTATTCAAAAACCAAAAACTTGCTTGAATTTCCATAAAAAAAAAAAGGACGATACACATACTCAGATAACATCGGAGTCAAATCTAATTTGTTGCAGTCAAATCTAATTTGTTGCCATTGAAGATTGTTTCTTGATTACCTTGGGTATTGCAAAGATTGAGGATGCCGTGTTGTGCTGTTGTTTCTCACAAGGAGAAACTGAAGAAACTTAACAAAGAAAAATTGAAGAGGCTAGACTGTTAAGACACTAAAAAATGAAGAAAGTAGAGATTGAACGAACTCGAATAAAACAACACGTTACAATGTCGGTCCTAGTAGGAACAATCCTTGCTCATTCTATACACTTAACTAACATAATTAGAGATTGAACAAGATATTAATTTGATGTGATTGACGGCACACATCAAGCTATCACACTGAACCAAGCATAATATATACAGGGAAAAAAACAACTAAACATCATAGACAACAACTGAACCAAGCCTGTCATGAAGTAAATGTTTTAGAGGATCACATTGAATCGAGTCGGTCATTGCAATTTATAGACTGTTGGGAAAGACAAATAGAGTAGATTGAATTGACCTTATCATTGTAAACTTTTGATAAAGTTATAATGACTAGAAGACCTTCTACCCTTTGGCCATCTACCACCTATATCTTTATTACACTAAATCGTCATGTCCTCTTGAATCAGTTGTTTGCACTCTAACCAAATATTCATTGTCAGGACATGTCCATTCATCATGTATGTGGTTGTGGTGATCCTTCACCGTAACCATTCATTATGAATCAAAATCAATGACAACTTTATGCTACTTTATAAATGTGCATTTTTATTATGAATCATCATATCACACTAAATCAAGGACAAATGCTTTGGTTATGGCTTCTCTTTATGCATGCACTTTTTATGTAAGGGTTCATATCATTGTCAGGTCGTGCATATCAAGGACAACCTCACATGGCCATTCATCATGAATATCCCATCATGTATTTATGTTTGTTGTCAATTTTTATTTTCACATGGATAATGCAAGGGTTCAATTTTTATCAGAATCTTCCCATCATTGTTCATTAAAGGAGGTCATTTACCATTGATCATCCATCTTTTAAAAAAACTTACCATTCATAATTTATCATTCAATTTCAATCCTCTATATAAACTTTTTTTCAATCCATCATTACCTTCATCTTAACCTTCATCACCCACAAATTATCCATCATTGTCATCAACTTCATCGTCATCAAGTTCAATCCTTATTCATCATAAAGATTGAATTTTCGAAATCACTATAATAATACACGTCGCAAGGACTTGGTTATCAGATCTAATAACGGGGGAAATCACCTAGTTCGATGAATAAGTTGGAACGTTTCCAATGAGATTACTGAAGGACTCGTTCACCCAATTGGTGATAAAGATTCATGCAATCAATCGGGTTTTCGACATTAGATCAAATATGGAAATATTATATGCAAACGATGATTCTTTTGGATTGAATTACATTGAGATAGATTGTGAAAAAATTTTGGTTCTGACTTCTTTATCATTGTCATTCCTTGGGTAAACCAGCCGAGCTACATGCCACCCAATGTGATTACACGAAAGCGGTGAAGAACTGTAGAACAAGATTCGGAAGGGAAGCTGCACGAACATGCTAACCAATTGGAAATGAGGGTTTCAGACCAATTAGAAACGAGAAGCTTGGCGTTTGATGATGGCAAAGTTGTTAGAAGAGGGCAAACAAAATCGCAAAAGAAATCATTCACCCGAGGTCAATTATGCAACTAATAATAATTTAGAATCAAGAAGAAGCGAGCTCTGAAACTATCGATATTCTTCCATACTAGGAGAAAACCAATGGACTGCACCTAAACACGATGCGTATGACGGGTGAAGATACAACGGAAAATCTGTGTTTGTTACATTCAAGGCGGATAATGATTGAGGAATTAAGTACATTAAAGATAACGTTACTTTTCTACATGAAGATAAAGCCTGGACTAAGACGTGTCCTAATCCCACGATTTCTTATGCCATTAAAGATACTGACACAAATCGATGGAGCTACCAAACTATTAGGATAACTAAATAATTGAAGAAATACTCTGGTCTCACAAAGCATAAGAAATAACTCCAACATTTCTGATTGGTGTATTTGAAATATGTTGAGATCTTTGAACTTGTTTTTGTATTTAGGTTATTGTAAATATACTCTTTCTAATCTCTTCCATCTTATGTATGTTTTAGAGTTACTTATATACAGTGACAGAGCCACACTGGGGCCAGGGTGGGCAATTGACCCCCCTGGTTTTCATATACTCCCTCTGTCCCATAAAGAATGTAATGGATTGACTTGACACGTATGTTGATGGTAAGTTTGACACGCGTGCAACAACGATCAAACGTAACTTTTTGTAAATTTATCGTGAAACATCAATGGTTAAGTAAATTATGTACTTCAACCTAATACATGTAGCGGGACGGTCAGACATGATTTGCTATGAAAACGAGATTTATATTCATGCATATAAAATAATACAAAATACGTATATATTGTATCTTTTGTGGGACGGAGGAAAGATTTAATATCTAGTATAGAAGATACTTTCTTCGTTCCAGATAAATTACGATGTGTTGACTTAACAAGAAGATTAAGAAATTCACTGACTTCGTTGAATTTTATCATGATACCCTTTTGGTTTTAGGAGTAAGAAGATTAGTAGTAATTATGAGTATGTAGAAAGAGAATTGTTAAAATTATGAGTGGATAGAGAGAGAGAAAATAATAATGATGAGAATGATATGATATAAAGTATTAACAAAATAGATATTTAGATAAAAGAAACTTGTCAAATTTGGTAACGTCGTAATTTATGTGGGACATTCATATTTAGTAATGTGTCGTAATTTATTTAAGACGGAGGAAGTATTCAGTTTGTTTTCATAGCATAATTGGTTTGGCATGCAAAACATTTATTTTTCGCCCAAGTTTAAATTCTAACAGCTACTTCTTTCTTTCATTTTCTTTGGGTACTCCTATTCAATGTTTTGCATGAAAACATATTAATATTACTCCTATGCTTTTGGCTTTATATTTGAAATAAAAAACCCATAAATAATAAAAGATGAACTTATTATGCTTTATAATTTTATCATTTCGTTGTCATTCATCATTCTAAAAATTTTGACACCCCGGAGCCATTGCCTATTTATGTTTTTTAAAATATAATGCATAAGTTATTTGTAATGAAGAAAGATTTTGATGTGTAAGTGACGTATAAGCTATTTGCCCTAATTTTTTTTTTATCTAATAATTATGATTTTGGTTCTGAACAACAAAAAACACAAACAATCTATTACATATATAATTACACAAAATTTCGATTAATAAAGATAAGGTTTTGTGATTGATAACTAGATACATACAATGTAATTCCATTAGTTCATAACTTTGATTAAACATATAAACACATAGCTATAGAAAAACGATAAATCTAGATGCACAGACCATTCGATTATTTGTGATAATTAGACAAATGTTTTTCATAACATGGAAAAATAGACAAATATTTTTATATTCATTGGATTATGTTATTTACCTCATATGATAATCAATCAGGTTAAAATTGTTCTACTATCTATTTGGCCTCTTTTGATTCTCTAAAAAGATTGATAACCAAGAATAATGCATTGAGATTAATAACTATATACTGACAAAGAGTATGTTTATTAGTTATTAACTTTGACTAAACATGTAAAAATAAAAAATAAAACAATTTATCTGCGCAGAGCGCAGGACAATAAGCTAGTATGTATTAAAGGAAGGGTTTATGCATTCTAGAGCATAAACCACCCAAAAAACAGAGTACAATATAAAATCAACAGAAAAAAAAAAGATTAAACCCAAACGCGCCCGAAGCATCTTAACAAGAAAGGCGCCCAACGCCTTTAGGCTTAATAGAGGTGCCCAGCGCCTCTTGCCTTGAGAAGAGGCGGACAGCTCGTCTCTTTAACCCCACACACTAGCTTAGATTGGGAAAAAACCTTCTTTGTCAATTAGATTGGGATGGGCTTAATAAAGTTTCAAAAATCTGACCCCCTTTGTTTCCTCAAACTGTACCAAATGTCACTGCTTTTTATCTAATGGTTCAAAAGCTATCCTTTTCTTTTTAAGCTATCCCTTTCTTTTTCTCTCTGCAACTTTGCCTAACATTTCATTTTCCTGTCCAACAAAAGGTTAAAGCATAAGGCGCTGATGGGAAGAAAATCAAGTAGTGAGGCAACTTGAAATCAATAAGTATGCACACTATACCGGCCTTGTAAATGGAAAAATAACATACTATCTGAGGGGTCAGGAAGCACATACTGCCTGGCGCACTTGACTGTTGCCACTTAACATCTTCATCCGAGCAAGGCCACAATCCGGCAGATGCAATCTGTGTAAATTCCCAGTTGAGTCCAAATAAGAAACTTATCTGGAGATATAAGCTTGAATCGAGATAGCTTCAGTAGTCGAACAATGTAATTGCGTGGATGTAGAAATGGCACAAAGCACATACCCAAATCTTCACTGTCCTGTCGCAACTTAAGAGACCTTAGTGTAACGCCCCGGGATTTTCTGTCCAATACCTGCTAAACACGTGGCGTTACCGCCGCTCCAAAGTTTCCTTC